>PVJO010032687.1:0-12905 GCA_004026905.1 Hystrix cristata | reverse complement strand
AAGGATTGAACCTGGACCCTTTGCACTGAGCTACCTCCTCGCTTTATCTATCTATCTGTCTGTCTGTCTGTCTGTCTGTCTATCTATCCATTTATTTATGCAGGGTCTCGCTAAATTGCCAAGTTGCCAAGACTGGGCTTGAACTTGCAGTCCCCCCACTTCGGGTTCCCAGAGTGCTGGGATTACAGGCATGTGCTAGCACACCCAGCCCAGGGATGGATGTTCTCATCCTCCTGCTGTAGATCTGGAATCTACAGTTTAGAAATGATACAACTTTTCTAAAATCAAATAGCTATTGACCGCAGCCAGAATTTGACATGGATTTTTGGGCAAACTTTGTGTTCTTGTCACCACATCGTGCTGCCTCCTGCGGCTGGGTCACTCATGAGCTCACTGAGAAGGCAGAGAGCTATTGTGATGGGTTGAAGGACAAAGAAAACCTCCTGCTCTTTTAGCCAACTCTGTTCCCTGAAAGAGGTAAGGATTTGGTTGGTGCATCCTAAATCCTAGAACAATCAGAATCCCCAGGGGTATAACCGTGCTTCAGCCCCATAAATCATGCTAATCATGCTTCCTTAGGTCTGAGTGAGAAACACAGCTATAGTTATAAAGTGCAAGCTGCCCCCAAATGGTCAGTCATTCCGTGGTCCTTTCTCCCTCTTCTCACTCGTGAGCCTGCCCACTGTGGCGCTGGCCCTTGGGGTCCTGGCAGGAGAGGGTTAAGCCTCTGAGAACTCAGGGGCTCTTCTCTCATGAGATTGGAATGTGAGGGAGGGTGAGTTGAGCTGGCTGCTGGTGGTCCAGCGCTCAGCATGGCCATTGTTGGAGAACAAATGACCCCCAGGAACAGAACAGCAGACTCTAATTACGGGACACTTGTGTTGTCCTGTAATTATGAGACCTTTGTGACCATTAGCACTGGAAACTAAGTTGACCGGCTTGTTTTGGTCTTAGCTTTCCCCCAAACTGCCCTGCTCTAGAATCTAAAAAAGTAAAACTATTAACTCAGGGCATCATAAAAGACTCGGCACAGATTTCTGTTTTGGTCACATTGGAATCACCCAGATGCTTGCCAAACATGCAGAATGTCAGACTCTACTTCTAGAAATTTGGATTTGCTGGGTGAGAGTGGACATTAAGGTGTGTTTAACCAGCAAGATTCACCAAAGTCCCAATTTAGCCCTCTTCCAGAAGCTGACAGGAGTCCCGGCAGCCACACCGATGTGGCCTAAACGCCTCAGATCCCTGAGCAAGTGTTCTCCATGCCCTGCTGATGTTGCCTGAGTCTGGAGAGTTACTCAACACACCCTCAAACATTGGCAGACGCCCCGGCTAGCTCGCCAAGAAGACCACACAGGAGGACTATTTCCCTAGGATCTGGCTCTGGGAGGGAAGAGAAGACTCACTCAGAGAGAATAAAAATCCATATCTGGAGTGATGAGGGGCCTGAGAAGGGGAAGGATGGAGGAGAATGAGCTTACCTGAGTAAATCAGGTGATCTCCTGCCAGGATCTGAAACCTACCTCAATCTAGCTTCAGCAGAAAGGATAACTGGTGGTGGGCTTGCTTCCTGTGGTCAGGGCTGCTGATGGCTACAGAAATAACCACGACTCAAAGCCAGATGCCTCCAGGATGCTCCAGAATTCACACATACGCACTGATGTACAAGTTTGCATGTGGACATAGGTTTTTAATTTGAGGAGGATGAGAACTGCTGTGTCACATGGGACCTCCCTAACCTTAAGAAAAACTGCCAGGCTATTTTTCAAAGGAGCTGTATCATTTTACATTCCTATGAACAGTGTAACTTTCACAGTCTCACTAACCCTTATTACTGTCCATCAACTTTATTACAGCCATCCTAGTAGGTGTGAACTACTATATCACTGTAGTTTTGATTTGTATTTCTCTGATGGCTAGTGATATTGAGCATCTTTTTATGCATTTATTTCCTATTTGCATATGTTATTTAGAGAAAAGTCTTATTCCTATCCTTTGTACAATTTTAAAAACTGGACTAGTTGTCTTGTTATAGTCAAACTTTACTTGTTCTTTACATATTCTAGATACAACTCCCTTTATCAGATATATGATATGCAAACTTTTCCCCCACACTGTGCACTGTCTTTCACTTTATTCATGGTGTCCATTGAAGCAGAAGCATTTTTAGCTTTGATCATTTAATTTCTAATAACCGCTGATAAGGCAGGATTTACATCTGGCATTGTTTGTCTGTGTGTCATATCATTTTTTTCATTCCTTATTGTTGTCTTTTGTGCTAAAAATACGTATTTTCTAATACTCCCTTGTTATGTCTTTATGCCTTAGTTATTTTCTTACTAGCTGCCTTAAGAATTACAATGAACATTTTAATTTATAATTTGGATAAATACCATCTTAATTCCACTTGTCTTCAAAAACTTTTATATAAAAAAAACTTTTATATAGCTCTATTCCCCCCACCGCACCTCCGTTATATTTTTTTACGCATTAGTACATGATGGTTATATAGATTAGTGTGTTTCATTTGGGCAATATCATTCATATACATAATAAATTTTGATTTTTTTATACACCCACCCCTTTGTCCCACCTTCCCTTGGGTTCACATTTTTGGTGGTCTTCAACAGATATATTTTGATTATATCCATCCACTTCTTACCTGCTCTCACAGCCTTCTCTTCTCTTCCTTATTCCTTTTCTCTTGTCCTCTGTGCTATTTTTCTTACATGGTTACACTTTATACTTTGTATGATAATCAGCATAGATCTATACTTTTTGCTTCGTGAACTTGTCTTTTAAAACAAATAAGAAAAAAAGAGTTACCAGGAAATAAATTAATATATTGCCTTTTGTATTTACCCATATCTTTACATTTACTGGTGTTCTGCATTTTTTATGTGGATTTGAGTCACTGTCCAGTGTTCTGTCATTTCAGCCTAAGAAATGAATATCCTTCATTATTCTTAAAGAACAAGTCTTGTAATGAACTGTCTAAGTTTTAATTTTCCTAGGACTGTCTCAATGTTGCCTACACTTTTTAAGGCTAGTTTTTCTGGATATAAAATTTTTGTTTTATAGTCTTTTTCTTTCAGTGCTCCGAATATGCCATCCCACTGCCTTCTAGCCTTCATGATCCCTGGTGGAAAGTCAGCTGTCGATCTTATTGAGGCTCTTGTTACAGGTAGCAAGTCACCTGTCGCTGCTTTGAAGATGCTCTAGTCTTTGTGTCTCAGCAGTTCGGTTATGCTGTGTCTAGATGTGTATCCTTTTGACTTTATCCTACTTGGAGTTTGCTGGCTACTTGGATGTGTAGTTGAATGTTTTTCAACAAATTTGGAAAGTTTTAGCCATCGCTTTTTTCAAATATTTTCTTTTCCACTTCTCTCTTCTTTCTAAGACTCCTATTATGTATATCTTAATATATTAATGATACCTCCTAGGTCCCTGAGGCTCTTTATATTTTCCTTCATTATTTTCTTTCTTCCTGGATAATCTCATCTGATATATCTTCAAGACTGCTGATTCTTCTTCTGCCCATTCAAATCTTCTGGTGAGCTCCTCTAAGTGAGTGTTTCATTTTAGTTATTGTATGCTCAACTCCAGAATTTCCTTTAGTTCTTTTTAATAACTTCTCTTTATTGATATTTTTTATTTGTGAGACAACATTCTCATAATTTCCTTTAATTCCTTCTATATGATATCCTTAGCTCTTAAAATATATCTTAAAAAGCAAATTTAAAGTCTTTGTCTAGTAATTCCAATATCTGGGCTTCCTTGGAGAAGTTTCTATTGATTACTTCTTTCTTTTCCTTTTTTTTTTCAATTCATGGCCCATGTGTTCAAGTCTTTGTACAGCTTGTATTTGGGAGGGGCATGCTGGGGATTGAACTCAGGGCCTTTCCCTACCACTGGGTTAAATCCCCAACCCCTTATATTTTGTATTTTTGATATGGTTGTTGGAAAAGTGGACCTTTAAATACTATAATGTGGAATTCTTGACATCAGATTTTACTCCTCTCCAGAGCTTGTTCTCACCCTTTGCTGTTTGTGTCTTCTCCAAATTATTTGATGTTTTAGGCTCTTCATTATTGCTAAATAGAATACCACATATTAGGTAACTTATAAAGAACAGAAACTTATTTCTTATAGTTTTGGAGGCCGGGAAGCCCAAGAGCATGGTGCCAGCATCTGGTGAGGGTCTTTATGCTGCTTATAACATAACAGAAGGGGAAGTGTACATATGTAAGACAGAGAGCATGCTAGCTCAGGCCTCCACTCCTCTTCTTCTAAAACCATAAATCCCGTCATGGAGGCCCCATCCTCATGATGTCCTCCAACCCTACTTACTGCCCAAAGGCTCCACTTCCAAATACCATCAGCATATACATCTGGGGATTAAGTTTCCAGCACATGAACTTTGGAGGGCATATTCATATAATTAACATTTTGTAAAATCAGTAGTCTTTATTACATGTCACCGCTGAAATCTCTGCTTAGCTCAACCACTAATGATGGGACAGTGGTGCCCTTAAATGCCTCAGGCCAATTGTTCTCCCATTCTTTGTCTTGAGGTGCCATGTGGATGTTGAGATTTCAAAATTCTGCCATATTGCAAAAAAAAAAAAAAAACCCAAAACAAAACAAAGAAAAATCCTGAAAAACTCACTTGATAGAAGAAAAGTTTAAGTTCCAAATACATTTTTTAAAAATGTAGAACCTATTGTGTATCACAAACATTTACTAATAAAATTTTTTTTTAAATGTGGGACCTAGAAAACATACCGGCAGGAGAAATGACAATGCAGTATTATGAAATAAGTGGAAGCCTGGGAGGTTGTTTTTGTTGTAAGAAACTAATAACATAAAAAATAAATAATTCCACAGCAGAATTTTAAACTGTGATAGATGTAACAAAGAACTAGAGTGAAATAAATACACATCAAGCCATCAGCGTTGAGAAGGTGTCAGAAATGCAGTGGTAAAAGAAGTAGAATGAAAATTATGGGGAAGCAGAGAGTGGAGAATCAAACATGTGATCTGCCATATGGAGAATTGGGGTTTCCAAAGAAGACATTTGTTCATTTATTCATTTAACAAATATTTATGGAACATAAGCTTAGTGTGAGGCCCTGAGAATAAAGTGTGAACAAAATAGTTTGGGCCATAACGAGGCCTACATTCTGGTGGAAATGCAGACAGTGAGCAAGTAAATAATATAAATAATAAGTATGTGCATTATAGAGGGAAACACCATAGAATGATGAATACAAGGAAGAAGGCAACACAGAATTCGGGATGTGGAGTGCATGTGTTGGGGGATTGCAGTTGGGATGGCTTTGAAGCAGACACCTAAGTGAAGTGACAGATAGCTCTGTGGATGTCTGAAGGAAGAATGTTCCAAAAAAAGAGAATCACATGTGAAATTTTTTTTTTTTTTTGTGGTGCCGGGGATCGAACTCAGGCCCTTGTGCTTGCGAGGCAAGCACTCTAATCACTGAGCTACATCCCCAAGCCCCTGAAAATGTTTTAAGAAGGAATGAGCTCGGTGCTTTTTAGAAAGGAAAAGAATTCCAGAATGGGTAGTACGAGTCGAGGGAGAAAGACAGTAGCAGGAAGAAAACTAGAGAGGCAAGAGTCAGCGTCACTGGTTCTAAAGGCCGTCGCTATTCTCACGGCACTCTGTGGGCCAGCAGGATGCAAGGCAGGCCTGACCCTCAATTTACATAGTCAGGGTGTTGTGCAATAGACCTCTCGATGGCTGGTATGCGTATTAAAGGCTGAAAGGCAGTCTTCTAGGCCTCATGAGGACTTTGGATTTTATTCTACATGTGAAGAGAGTCCCAGTGGAGAGATCCGAATTAATGCTTTAGGATTGAAAAGGAGCTAGGCATGGTGGCACACACCTGTAATCTCAGCACTCACATGGTGGAGGCAAGAAGATTACTGTAAATTCAAGGCCAGCCTGGGCTACATAGTGAGCTCAAGACCAGCCTGAAGTACGCAGTGAGACCCTGTCTCAAAAAACAAAGCAAAACAAAACAAAACAAGGACTTAAAAGGATCCCTCTGATGGCTGTGTGGAGATTAGTTACACGGGGTGAAGAGTGAACACACGGAGATGAGTTTTAAGGCCTTTGAGAGAGAGAGATTGAGATTCATAACTTGGATCAGAACGGTAGAAATAGTTAGAACTCATCAAATCAATGGTAATTTTGGAGGGCTAGTAGACCATGCCATGAGTTAGGTGGGAGCTGACAAGGAAATAAAAGAATGTAGTTCTTCAGTGTTTGAACCTGAGCAGCAAAGTGGACGGCTGAGCCCCTGGCCGAGACGGGGAAGACTGGAGAAGGACTAAGTTTCTGGGGATGGGGAGGAAACTAACCAACACTTTGGTATTCTGCATTGGGCATTTTAAGTTTGAGATATCTGTTAGACATTAATTGGAGGTGGTGAGTTATCAGATATATATGTAACCTGAAGATGAAGGGTGATGGCAAGACTAGAGGTAGAAAACCAAGAGGCATCGGTATGTAAATGATTTTTTAAAACTACAGCGCTTAGAGCCTGCTGGCTACAGGATCAAAGTGTTGGATCCAGAAATGAGAAGATCGTGAGGAAAAGGGAACAGTGAGTGATAAAACCAATATATTGTAGAATGTCTTCCCAATATATGTTTCTAAAATTTAGCTCACAGAAAAGAATTGCCCTAATTTTTACTCTTTACCAAGAAATCTCTCATTATGGAAATGCGCTCTCAATTTTTTAATTTTCAGCAACAGTCTTGTATGGGGAAGAAACACCAGCCTGAAACGACCTCAATCAATGCTGGTTTGTGACGATTAGAGATGTCACCTGGTAGAGCCAGTAAATAAGGAAGGCAAAGAAATTTGACACAGGTTTAGTAATTATTGCTGAAGGTATAACCTCACAATTGCAAGTGTCAGATTCTTTGTAAACAAGCCTTTTAAAGCTCACCTTAAAATCAATACGGGAAATGATTGTCTGTGGAAATCATGCGCATGCATCCACCACCAAGGCAAATTAAACTACCAAAAGCTTGTCTGAACATAAGGGGTTATTGTGATAGGGATGAAAATATGTGTTGTAGCAAAAATATAGGTTCAAACATGAACATTTCTCAATGCCTCAAATGGAAATGAAGACGCTATGCTTAATATTGCATCGGATGATCCAAAAATTGGCCCCACCAATGAGAGCAGTGATGTCCAAGATGGTAGTGAAAAGTTTCAATAAAATTGTTTGTTAGAATATGACTGGAGGAGAAAAAAATAAAAGAATATGACTGGAAAAAAAGCAGTGAGTTCAAATATTTATAATATATATAATTTTAAGTTGTACATGTGATAAACTTATTCTAATAAGACATAAGTAAACACTTACTTCGGTTGTGTCCTAAAGTTTGTTTTATATTTAAATTGGACAAAATTTTGAGGCCATCCTCAATTGGAGAATGGGTAGAGGTATTGTTTGTTCTGGGTTGCCCTGTATTGAAGCAGATATGATATTGGCTACAGTACTGAAAGAAAGTTAAGTCATGCTTACATGTGCGCACACACACAGATGTCATAAAGCCTCAGAAGGATCACTGAGGCTGGGAAAATCATTTTAGAGTGTTTTGACTGATACAGAATAACTTCATCAATAAATACCTGTTAGGGTATGACACTAGCGGCCCTTAACACAGACAGTTCACACGGGCTTGGGCAGCCCTGCACCTACAGCATTGCCGGTGGCTGCAGCTCTTGTGGCCTCTCTCTTGGGCTGATTTGCTCACTCCTTGTGTCTTTCCTAAGATGTTCCATGTTACTGGCGTCTCCAGGTTCATTCGGCCTCGCTCTCACAGCTTCACACATTGCTCCCTCAAGGGCACATTGCCTGGGCCATCTTCTGAAATGTGAGTGCAAGAGTTCCTGACCTCAAAACTCTTGCATTCTGTGTGCTTGTAAAACCAGCACTATGCAGATCATGCCAAAGCTGGCTGCCAGCCTGAGCAGTAGCTGGATCCCCTTAAACCATGGTTATGTAGGTCTCGGAGGCCTGGATGGCTAAGCAGTATGAGCCAAATCTCAGGGAACAAATCCCCTAAACTGCTGGGTTTTTGTTTTTTCTTAACACGGTACCTCGGGATCTCTTCTCAAATGAAAGTTTACAGCTTTGCACCCTTGAGCCTTCAGTGGGTGTGGGTGGGTTCTTGCCTTGTCGATGCCTCCCTCAAGGCATATTTCCTGTTGTCCAATTGTAAAATACTTTGCATGTTTTTCCTGCTAATCTTCTTAGCAACCACTCTCTCCTCTGCTCTATCTTTGTAGGTTCTTTATTTCTGGCAAAACTGAAAACCTTTTAAATGGGATTTTGTTCTTGTTTCTCACAGTAGCTCTCACTAAAAGCAGGAGCAATAACCATACTACAGACTAAATATTGAGCTGCCTTGAAATTTCCTCCACCAGATTAATTCATCCACTACTCTTAATCTTAGTCTCTTGCAAAGTCTCAGGACATGACCAAAATGCAGACGAATTCTGCCAGAGGATAACACTCAAGACCTGGAATCCAACTACCAATGGAATTCTTGTTCTCAATGGAAACATCCTGAGCTTGATCTTCAGCATCTGCATTTTTATCAGCATTCTAGTCTTCTCTGCCAGAATCTCTGATCAAGCACACTTACAGCATTTCTAAGGCTTCTGTAGCCAGCATCTCCAAGTCTTTCCAAACTCCTCCCTCAAACCAGTTCCAAAGGTTTCTAAACCACATGGTCAGGTGTGATAGCAAAGGGCCCACTTCTCTGGTATCAAAATCTGTCTCAGTTACATTTCTCACCATTGGGAAAACACAAAGCAGAAGAGGTTTATTTGGGCTCGTGTTTCAGTCCACAGTCAGTTGACTCCAAAGCAGGCCACAAAGGCATGATGAAGAAATAGCTTCTCATATCTTGGCCGCCAAGAAGCAGAGAGGGTCGAGGGAGGAGCCAGGAAGGGAGATATACCCCTCCAGGTTATGCACACAGTCTTGACATCTCCTTAATATAGTTGATTCTCCTCCTCATAAAAGGGAAAAAAAATTTGAAGGACACCCACTGTGGGACAAGATACTTCCCCGGCGCCATGTTGCACAGTGGACTCGACAAATACAGAAAAAAATGTGTCAGCTTCAAGTTAAGAATGATGGCTCGAACCCACGTCTTGAACTCTGCTGCCTTTAGAAACCTCATTAAAACAGTAGAAAGAGGTTAAAAACAAAAATAAGGCATCTGTTGACAAAGACCGATAGGAGAAAAACAACAACAAAATTTGGTAGCTGGAAAGCAGATAGATAAATGACACTTAGCTGACAACTAATAAAACTGAGTTCTAAGCTAACAAAGGGTGAATCCAAGAACCAATCCAATTTACAGAAAGAGCCCCCATGTAACTCAGCAATGGTTATCCAACATCTCTGGAAATAGTGGTGAAGATTTGATTAAACATTCAAGGATTGATTGAAAATCTGTTTACAAGACAGCACTGCACTCCAAATTTTCACACTCAGGCACAAGACAGACTGTCTAGTCCCTGCCCTAAGGGTGCCAGGCACAGCCGAGGGACACAAGGGAATTAAACAAACATGAACATCCTGGATCTTGAAATTCCCAAGTCTCTTCTTACTCAGTTTACACAGCTATGGTGGCCAGGCCTTCTTCCTCCGGGTGGGAGACTGTACAAGTCAGCTCTGGGGAGCCTGCCAGCCCAGCAGGAAAGAACTGAGACACTGACATGGGGTTGCTGATGGAAAAGGTCAGTCACAGCACCAGCTTCCAATAACCTTCTTAGTCCCCCATTCTTACATATGTACAAAGATTATCAGACATCTGAGGAAAACTTTTAACATGCAAATTGGAGTACAAAACCAAAAAGGGGAGTGTGATAGGCAGAATAATAGCCTCCCAAAGTGTCTGCATCCTAATCCCCAGAACCAGCAAATATGTTAAATTACATGACACTTTTGCAGGCTTAAATTTGCAAATGCAATTAAAGTTGCTAACTGAGATGAGATTATCCTGGATTTCCCAGTGATCCCAATCTAATCATGTGAATCCTTAAATGCCAAGAAACTTTCCTTTGCCGTGGTCAGGAGGAGATTTGACAACAGAGATGTGACATTATCGCTCTGAATATGTAGGAAAGGGGCTAGAAAACAAAGAACGTGGGTGGTCTCTACACGCTAGAAAAGGCAACAGAATATCTTCTCTAGTGCCTCCAGAAGGAAATGGTCCTTCCAATACCATGATTTCAGCTTGGTGAAACCACTGAATTTCTAACCTACAGAACTCTGAAATAACATACTGTGTTAAAGTTTTACAATAGCAATTAGAATCAATACATGGGTATTTAGAGAAACGGATATGATTCAGGGAGAAGACAATATCTTTTTAAAACGTATTAGTTTCCTCGAAGGGATGAAGTACTGTAAACATGAAATAGGAACAGGATTCTATTTTAAGAAAAGCAATATTCGGAGTCCAAAACAAAGCTCTTAAAGTTAAAAATATGGTAGGAGAAATTTCAAAAAGTCAGCAGCAGGCTTGGAAGATATAGATGAGGAAATCTCCCAGAAAGTAGATCAAAAAGATAAAGATCTAGAATATAGGCAAGAAAAGAGGAAAATAAGAAAACTAGAGAAATCATCCTGAAGATGGTTATTCCCAAATAAAAAGAGTTCCACAGAGAACAGAAAATCATAGGGGAGTTTATCTGCAACAATACTAAAAATTTCCCCAAAGTGGGACATGACTTGCCAGACTGAAAAGGCCCACAAGTGCCCAGTAAAATGGATAAAAATAGGTCCACACAAAAGCATATCATTGTGAAATTTCAGAACACTGAGAGCAAGGAGAAGTTTAAAAAAAACTTTTCTGATTATTTTTAGACTGTATAATCTGTCCATTTCTGAGAGAAATATGATAAAAGATCCAACTACAAATAACGAATTAGCAACATCTCTCTGGCTCTGTCTATTGTTGCTTGCTGTATTTTTAGAGTATATTTTTAGATAAATTCAGGTTTCTATTGCTTATATTTTTGTTACATTGCTCCTTTTCTTACTATACAAGCTCCTGCTGTGGTCATTATGATATTTTTATGTTAAACACTATTTTGTTGCCTGTCAAGAGGGCCAGTCTAGACCTCCTTTGATATCTGTATGAAATACAGTCCTTGATTTTTACAAAGTTATTTGCCATTTTTATTGTTATTTCTTATAAGATAGAATACTGATTGTTTTAAACACAATCTCAGCTATTTGTGTCTTTCAATTGGTAAGTTTAATTCATTGGCACTTACTGTGATTTTTGGTATGTCAGAACATATCTCAATTTATTCTTATAAGGATCCCCAATTGTTTTTTTCTCTGCTACTCTCTTTTGATAGAGAGAATTTCCTTTTGCTGGTTTAAACAAACTTTTTAAATATCTTCCTGATATTGGTCTCATTCTTTTTCGTTGGCAATCTGCTTCACCTCCAAAAACATTCTCTTCGATGTTCCTATGTGTTGCAGTAATGTGGAGGTCAATTTTTCCTTATTTCTTTTTTTGGGGGGGGTGCTCTGTACACCTTTTCAAGCCAAAGACTGTTACTTTTAACTTTAGAAAGTTGACTTTTCACTATGTCTTTAAATATTTCATGTTCTCTATTTTTCTCTTCTCCTATAAACTCTTATACTCTGAATATTAGCACTTCTACTTCTATCTTCCCTATTTCAAAGCATTTAAAAATAGTTTTTCTCCTTCTTCATCATTTCCTCCTACTTCTTGGAAGAATCCTTCAACTTGATTCTCCATTTAATTAGTTGGTTCTTCAGCTATTTCCATGCTGCTAGCAATCCATCTCTTGTGTTCTTTACTTCAATTATTATACTTTTCACAATGAAAATTTTTCATTTAGTTCTTTTCAATGATTTCTTATTTTTTCATCAAGTGCTTAAAATCTTTCCTTATTTCCCAAATTATTTTTATAATGTTTACTTTAAATTCTGGATCCATTTCACAGTTATTCTGCCTCGTGTGGGATATGCTGTTTATTGTCTTCTTTCATATACCAAGTGATTGTAGGTGGCTTGCTAGGCATTTGGGCTGGTGAGTTCATGTTCCCATGATGAGATCAGCTACTTGTCTAGGAAGAGTATGTGTGAAACCCAAAATGCCAGCTTGTCAGCCTGGTGTGGTGGCGCCACCTGTAATCCCGGCACTTGGGAGGCTGAGGCAGGAGGATTGCCTCAAATTTGAGACCAGCATGGGCAACACAGTGAGTTCAAGGCCAGCCTGAACTATATAGCAAGACCCTGTCTCAAAAAAACAAAAGAAAACAGAAAAGGCCAGGTTGTCATCTGTGTCCGTTCAGATAGATACTCGTTACATGAAAGGACTAATGGGAAAGGAAATTCACACACCAGAGAGGAACAGTTAGCATCCTTTTTGCTGCATTGTAGCTGACAAGTCCTCCAGCAGGGGTTTCATTTAGCATCAACTCCTGTCTCTGTGGAGCGCTCTGCAGTCCTTTGTACTCCCCTGAACCTGGAGGTCCGACTGTTGCTCCCAGTTGCTACAATGAGGCGGAAATCAAAGGTGGTACCAAGGCACTGCAGGAGAAGAGGCTAGAGCAGAACTTTCTAAAATTAAAAATCTTCCCATCAACCCAGTGGGTTTTAATGCTGGTTCTACATTAGAATCCATGCGGAGCATCTTGTTAAATGCCCCTCTGTCACAGGCCAAGAAAGTCAGAAAACCTGGAATGAGGCCTAGAGGCAAGAATTGATTTTCTCAACATTATCGTTTGGAAAATAAAAAGAAGAAGGGGAGAGGGGAAGGAGAAGCTATGAACTTACAAAACAGTAAAAAAAAAAAAAAAA
>PVJO010032686.1:0-12909 GCA_004026905.1 Hystrix cristata | reverse complement strand
CAATGAACTTAATAAAAATGTGAAAATAGTAATTAACATTTATTGATTTTACACGCAGTGGTTCATTCAATACATATCCTAAAAAACATACTATATAATTCATTTTACAAATGACAAAACAGAAGTTGAGATGATAAAGAACTCTCCCTAAGTCATACGGCTAATAAGTGGTTGAATAAAGACCAGACCTTAAATCTGTCTGGTTCCTGAACCTGCATTTGAAATGTACTGTACTTATTCTCATCCCACACATGTGAACTTTCTCGTGGCCCTTTGCTTCTATTGACCATTAGAAAGAATATGTAATAGCTTTACCTGTTGCCAAGTATGGAGAGGAGTATAAACGATAACATTCTCCAAATCCTCAGCTGGTCTGGGGAAACAGAAGTGACTTTTGTTTTGGACCACATCTCTAGGCACACACCCCGGCAAGAGCTAATTATATTATAATTGATACATACCACTCAGATAAGACATCTCGGCATACCCAATCAATACAAATCACATTAAAAAAGTTTTTACAGTCGTCAAATACAGATAGAATACACTTGATATAATGTCTTGAGATAGATCTACATTGTAGAATAACTGCCACAGTCAAGTTGTTAACGCATCCATCACCGCCCGCACTCTACACTAGCTCCCCCAACCTTGTTCATTTTGCAATTGAAAGGCTGTTGCCCTGGGCCAACATCTCCCCTTTTCTGTCACCTCACAGCCTCTGGCAACCACTGTTTTACTCTCTGCTTGTAAGCATTCATCTTTAGTCTCCATGCAAGTGAAACCACAGAGTACTTGTCTTTTCGTATCTGACTCGCTCACTGAGGATAATGACTTTCATACCCATCCATGTTGCCAAAAATGGCAAAAAAGCTATTAAAAGTCAAAGTGGAGTGTTTTATATCATTAGCAGACTTTTCAATTATATCTAACTTGTCACATTTTATGCATATTTAATTCTAAGTAATCTACGTAGTTTATATCTGATGTTAAAGCATTTTAAAATAAATACATAAAATTTGAAATAAAACAATTGATCTTGTATGCTAAGCAACAATAATCATAATAGTAAACAAAAATAATAGCTAACACTCAGTGAGAACCTGACTTTAAGCATGTTACATGTACGATCTCATTTATCCTTCAGAAAACCCTAATAATGCAAGTACTACAATTATTACCATTTTGCAGGTGAGAAAACAGAGTTTTGGAAGTTAAATACTCAAGGTCCACCAGTCAGGACGTGTCAGGACTGGGAGTCGACTCTATGCTAGCCCGACGCAAATCCCCGCGTTTCCCCACCGCAGCGTCTCTCCTTGCGTAGCCCTGACCCCTGCAGTTCACTTGCCCCAACAGTTCTGAGCTGCAGGGGTCACGGTGCGTTTGTGTACCTGGACCAGTTGCTTATTAACCACACCAGCATCAGTTCGTTGTCGGCTATAAGGCGAGAACAGTGGGAGCAAAAGCTGCTCTGGATTTTTATACCCCTAAAGTTTCTCTAAAAGTGACTCCTAATGAGAAAAGATTATGATTTCACATGATGTTTCTCTCAAGCATAGTTCTACATCCCGAAGAGACTGTGCATTCATTTTCATTTTTAAAAGATCATTCCTTCCCAGTGCCAACTGGCAATATTAAAAGCCATCAGTGGGTATAATAAATCTGCATTTCCTTCTAATATTATCACCGGACTAATTTTGGAAGGGAAGAATCAAAGCCAAAGACGTTAAAAGAAGTCTGGTTCTCTCCCCAAGTTTACGAATATCTTCCAATTTCATGCCTCAGTTGTGTCAGTAAACATAATTGCCTGCAACATTGCTTGGAAACATTCAGGACTCCATTTGTAACTCATACCAAGTTCCTTGAAAAACTCTAAGTCTGATTTTTCATAGAAAATACAAGAACTTTTTTCAGAATACTGTTCAATGTTATGCCTCTCAATAATTTATCTTCAGATTTTCAGCTCACTAAATGAACCAGTATATATAAAAGCATTTTTCCCAGCCCAATATCCCTATGCCATTGGTAAACATATGCCAACCATTTCCTCATCCCCAAAATTCAGAATTTCGCCTCCCCATCAGGATGGCCAGAGGTGATTAGAGGAATATCACAGAGACAGAGGAGAATCAGCTCCCTTTGAGCAGATGATGGGCAGAAAACCTTATCGTTTGGGAGAAGTAATCCAGTGTGTTTATTCGGGGGAACCAGGATACTTTTTAGAAAATTTTACCTCTTTTCAACTTTGTTGCCATCTAACCTTCTATTCGCTCTTGGCCATTAAAATTTAAAAATGAAATAGCCCTTTGAAGAGAACCCTGAAGCTTGATTTCCATCCCCGTTCAGTGGCGGGGCACACTTGCGTTGCACTGTGAGGCAGGATAAATGTGACAGGTTATGATGCAGTCGGAATGGGCAGCATTCAGGTATACAGGTTAGTTTCCTTTATACCAATAAAAGGAAAAATGCTGTTTCTATAAAACTCTGATGACAGTGTGGACTTTTTCATTCTTGTTGGAAGGTAAAAACATGAACCTGGAAAATGAAGCATACATTTTTCTCTTGGTGCTCAGGCTAAAAGTCTCAACAGTGAAATAGCAGCAGAAGGTTTGAAGAGTGAACACTGAATAACACCATCATTGCTTCCATTTGCTTTTAATATGATTTTGAAAAAGCTACTTATTTCACATAAAAATGAACTTAGCTATGGAAAAATCATATGGTTATATTTATTAATAACTTTAGAATCATATTGCAATAAAACTTGAATATTTTTATTCCCTGAGGCTGTAACTAAGCTTCGGCACACCGAAAGGGATTTTAACATCCCACCGTATTTTTTGTTTAATGCATTTATTTTCTCTAATGCTATTTAAAAAAAAAAGTCGAGTTGGTGCTGCCACTGAACCAAACGGAGATAATAATTGTGTTCAAGACTAACTTTAGAAAATAAGAAAATATAGTAAAAATTGAAAGACAAATTATTACTAATCCATTGGCTACTGGCAGTTAACTTTCGCTCATATTTGAACAAACTTTACTTCAAAATAATAATCTATTATCCAATAAATCATGAAGACCTAGAACAGAAAAGTGCCATGTACTCTTCAACCGATTTTCTTCAAAGCATACACCTTAAGAAATTGAAGCACCATACAAAAATCAGGAGCAGGGCATTGCTACGAGGTCTGCAGAGTTCTATGCCGTGTTCTGTGCCGTATTCTCACATGTGCAGAATTGTAAGACCCCCCCCAACAGCTATCAAAGTACGGCACAGTTCCATCAATACAAGGCTTCCCCTCACCCTGCCCCTGTGTGTTTGGCAGCTTCCTCCTTCCCACTGTTCCCTATTGCTGGTAACCACTAACATGTTCTACATTTCTGTAATTTTCGTCACTTCAAGACTGTTACAAAAACAGAATCATTTACTATGCAGGATTTTGAAATTGGCATTTATGTATCCAGAACCCTTGATATGCGCCCAAGTTGTTTGTGTAATAATGAGTCATTGTTTTACTGTCGACTAGTAGCCTATATTATGGATGTGGGTGGTTTGTTTAATAGTTTACTTATTGAATGACATTTTTGTTGCCTCCAGTGTGTGACTGTTACAAAGAAAGCTTCTAAAAATATTTATGTGCAGGTTTCATGTGAATATGTTTTCATTTCCCCTGCATAAAAGCCCAGGAACGAGATTACTAGGTTATATGGTTATGTTTAGTTTTTAAGAAACTGCCAGACTGTTGTCCAGAGTGGCTGGACCGTCGTACATCCCAGCTGCAATGGATGAGAGATTTGATCTTCTCCATCTTTGTCAGCATTTGATATTATCATTATGTTTTATTTTAGTCATGTAGTCATTCCATATACAATGATATCTCTTGGTGTTCTTAATTTTAATTTCCCTCGTATCTGATGGAGTTGGACAACTTTTTTGTGTGCTCATTTGTAGCTCTTACATCCTCTAACATGGAAGGTCTCTTCATGCATTTTTGCCTGTTTCCAAACTGAATTGTTTTGTGTTTTACTTCTGAGAATTTTTTGTATATTCTAGATATAAATTCTTTGTCAGATAATATGGTTCGCAAATATCTTCTCCCTAACTGTAGCTAATCTTTTCATCCTCCTTATAGGGTCTCTCTCTCTCTCTCACACACACACACACACACACACACACACACCCTTTTTAATTTTGATGAAACCCAATATATCAGGCTTTTTCCTTTTATGGATTATGCTTCTGATAGCATATCTAAGCCTCTTCACTAAGTCATAGGTTCCAAGGATTTTCTTTCCTTTAGTTTTATAGTTTTACTTTTCACATTTAAATCTAAAATCTATTTTGAGTATGTGAAAATTGAGATGTTTTTGCATATGAATATTCAGATGCCCCACCAACATCGCTGAAAAGACTATCCTTCCTTCGTTAAATTGCTTTTCTACTTTTGTTTTTCAGAAAGTTGGCTATACTGTGAGTCTATTTCTGGGTTTCCTAATGCTGTTCCATTGATTTATGCATCTCTTTCTCTGCCAGTAACAGTTTTGATTACTGTAGCTCAAAATGGAGTAGAGTGATTCCTCCCACTTACTCTTTTTGCCCCCACATTTCAGAATTATCTTAGCTATTCCATTCCCTTTGCCTTTCCACATAAATAATCTTGTCTACATTCACACACACACACACAAAAAATCTTGCTGCAGTTTTGACAGGAATTGCATTAAATCTGTATATCAGTTTAGGGGAGAGGTTACATCTTCACTATTTGAATCTTCCAGTCTATGAACAGAGCATGTCACTTGACTTATTTAGACATTTGATTTCTTTCAACAGCATTTTTAAATTTGTAGCATACAAGTCCTATGCATGTTTTTAAGATTTGTTCCTACGTATTTCTTGCTTTGTCAATGATTGTAAATTGTGCCACATTTTAAATTTCAATTTCCACCTATTGGTTACCTGTAGAGAGAATTCAACATTTTGTGTGCTGCTTTTATCCTGTGGCCTTGCTGAAGTTGCTTATTAGTCCTAGGAGTCGTGGTTACTTTCTTCAGGATCTAAGTAAGCCTCCTTGCAATTGATAGAATTGGGGATCTTCCTTCCTTTCTTTCTTTCTTTCCTTCTTCCTTCCTTCCTTTCTTTCTTTCTTTCTTTCTTCCTTTCTTTCTCTCTTTCTTTCTTTCCTTCTTTCTTTCTTCCCGATCATTAGGACTTTTCTTTCCTTTTCTTCTCTTTCTGTGCTAGCTCAAACTTCCAGTGCTATGTCAAAGTAAGAGGTGCGTGTGCACGTGTCTGTTTCGTTCCTCATCTTGCTGGGAAAGCATTCAGTGTTCTACTATTAGGTGTGCTACTTACAGAGCTTTGTTTTTGTTTTTGAGATGTTATCATGTTGAGGAAATTTTTTTCTATTCCTAGTTTTCTATTAGTTTTTAGCTTGAATGGATGCAGGATTCTGTGATTTTTTTTTTCCTTGATTTCCCTCCTTTCCTAGATCTGAGGCAAAGAAAGACTGTTGGTTTTCTCTGATGGCCGCTTTGCTTTTTATTTTGTTTAACCTTAACTATTGCTTTCTTTATCCATTCTCTTCACATTTTAGTTTATTTTCCAGAGTGTTCTCAAAACTGTCATCAAAATCTCCTTCCTCATCCAATCAAGATAAAGTCTAACTCCATTCGCAGAGCACCCTGGGCCCCTCGGATGCTGGTCCAGCCCCATTTCTGTCTACTGGTGCCAGTTAACCTGTTCTCATCCTTGTCCACGCTCCAGTCTAGCCAAACCCCAGTGGAACATTCCAGGCCCCTGTGAGGTTGTGCGTGCCATTCCCTCTCCCTGAAGTGGCCCAGATTTCCCTTCTTCTGACATCTTCAGTTTGCCCAGCTGCACTAGTAATTATGCATGCATTTTTTGAGATTATAAATTATTGAAATGCAAGGACTATGCCATATTCACGTTTGTATCTCTAATGTTACTCAAGTTACCTGGCACGCAATGCAAGTAATAATAAGAGTTCACATTTATTGAGCATTTGCTGTGTGGCAAGCATCAATGAAGTACTTTGCATAGATTTTCTTATTTAACCCTCAAATAGCCCCGTGAAGAGTGTGTTATGTTATCTCCATTTCATAGGTGAGGAAAGTAAAAACTCAGGCAGTCTAACATTAGAATTTTCGATTTAACCAGGGGCCATATTACCTGCCAACACCAAGTACACTAAATTTGTATTGAATGAAAAAGTTAATAAATGAATAAATGAAAACCATGTATGTCATTATAAATTTCTTTTAAAAAAGAATGTTGTAGAAAAAAATCATGACACTCTATTTTTCAAAATTAATTCTAGATATTTTTAAGTCCTATGCCTCTTAGAAATAAATACAAGGGACTGTGATTTAAAATAATCTGCATTCCCGTCCTCTGCTACTAATTAGCTGAATAACCATGTCCGGATTTCATAATCATTTTAAGTCTATTTTCTCTAAGGGTCCAAGGAGGAGGTTTAATTTCATAGGTGGCTTACAGATACTAAATGAAAACAGAGACGAGGCACGATTCCTGGATGCGTCTTCAGTTTCCTTTGCTCCCATTTCTCTACTTGCTTTCCAGGGGCTCACAGAGAACCCTGGCCCCATGGTCTGCCCTCTGCCTCAGTTTTTCATGGTGTTAGTAACTGTTCTTTTTGCCCTTTTGTTCACACTTGCACACCCTCAGTTCTTCCTCTTACCTGATTCACCGAAACCTCCACGTTCCTTCAGGATGCTGCTATTGTTTCCGCCGCAGCTGTACCTCCCCCTCCCCCCGCAGACTTCGCTGTGTGCCTCCTGAGGTGCTGTCTTCTGACTCTGTTGCTTCGGCCTCTGAGCTCTCCAAAGATGGAAAGCTGGCATGTCAGCCTGGCCTTGTTTGAGCTGAAGCCTCCGTAACACAGAGGGGACTGATTCACTTAGGGGCCTCATCTTAGAGCTCGACTAACACTAACATCAAGCTGCTAGACAGTGGCTAGGAGGAGCCCTGGCTTGGGAAGTGTTCTCTGTTGGCTGGGCAAGTGTTCCCCTCTAATTCATCCTCATTTACCCCTCTCATAACACACAGCTCAAATTCTACTTCCTCTGTATAGCTTCCCTCATCTTCATAATCAGATTTACTTTCTCTTCTGAACCACTTTGCATCTGCCTTATTGACACGCTGAATTACATCCAGTCTGCTACTGGCATATTATCCAAGTGCCCTTTACCTTCCCCATTCATGCGCATGTTCTTGGATGCTGTCTTTATTCTCCATTATTCCAACTCAGGGACTTACACAGAAGTACCTTCCTGAGTACCTAGTACATTACTGGTCACAGGATACGCTCATTTCGTGAATGAACAAGGAAGGGCTTTCTTGAATCTGACTTGAGAGTCCGGAACTCCATGACTTATATATATACCTCAGAAAAAGACAGAAAGAAGTAGTGAAGTCATTTTTGTGCAGTTATTCCACAGAAGAGAAGAAGCCCCAAATGTACATTCTGGAGGTTACCGTACATAGTGCCTCACCCGCTGTCTCTTTGGCGCTCTGGTAGCTGCCTGTTTCATAGCTCCCAGCAGGGAATTGCACTTCATTAGGAGCAGCCCAAACCAAGGAGGCTGAAGTGAGCTAGGCCTGATTCATACCGCTTTGATGTTTCCTTTTAGTACAGAATCGTGCAGGCTCAGCTCCAGAACACGCAGGCACTGAGGGCAGAGAAAGGCATTCGTCCCCGTGCTCCGTATTCTCCAGTGTTGAAACGGCTTACTTACCCTAGCACTTAAGTACTGCAGTGATGGATGCTTTATGAGTATGGAGCCATCTAGATGTCAGAGACAAGACTTTTTATCTTAAAAAAAAAAAGCTCTAAGGAGTGTGTTGGTCTTTCGAGGCCACCCTTCAGTGTGCATTTAATTAAAAGTTGTCTGTCAGTCTATTTGTGGCTCCCAGGAACGGGGCTGTATTAGTTTTGGCATAGACTGTTTACATGAAGCTCAGTAAGACAAAAACCTGGCCAACCTAAGGAGCTCTCACAAACCCCAAGGCAATCTTCCTCTCCCTTCTTTTGGATGAGCGGAATCCTTCTAAACAAATCTCCTCCCCACCCCCCAGAAACCTACAAAGTACGCAAGTACATGAATTCCTGTCTTCTCCCTTTCTTGTTATTTTCCCTCCTTACCTGAAGCCTGCTGACAATTCTCTCTGAAGTGGAAGGCCGAACCAGCCCAGAGGCTGGCCCGATCCCACTCCACTTGGTCGCTAGAGAAAGATGCCACACAGATACAAAAAGCCAAATTGAGTCTGATTGAGCCCAGTTTATTACCCTGCGATCGAGAGGGCACTCGTGTGCAAAAGGCTCTCGATTCCTTTCTGCAGTTTGACCAGAGTTTTTATACAGTAGGAAAGGTGGTTACATTTTACAGTTGAAATTCCTGTGAGCAGTACAACAAGCAATTGTTCATACCAGGTGTTGGCCTTTGCTTAAACTTACCTCTGCTTATCTCTACTCACACCTTTCTGTCTGAGTTTGGGAGGATGTGAAGTTACAGACTCAAAGCAAATTTTATGATACTAGGCACTAGGGGGAGGTCAAAGGAATTATGTAAATATAAGGCTTGGTGGGATTCCTTTGTGAGGGTTCTTCGGTATGCAGAGGAGTGTAGGAGACAAAGGGTCAGGGCTTTGGTGCTGGCAGGGAAGGGAGCCTCGAGGGGAAGGTGGAGATAGGAGAGTTTAACATTCTTCCTGTAATCTTGCAGATGTTTAGTTTACAATAAACAAAAGGCACACAGGTGGGATTGTAAAGCTAGGCTGACCTCGAATTCCCTATGCTCAAATTTGGAAGAAAAAATGAAGTGGGCTTTGCTTCTGATTAACCCTTCTGTTCCCCACTTCTCTTGGGCCGAATTAGAGCAGAATTAGGATGTCACTTCGGTCCGAGGCTACACTTCAGTCTTCCGGTCTCCTTCCTGCAAGGAAAATTTTAAATCACTTCGGAATGCCAGTATCCACTCCCCACCCCGGTACTGAGGCTAACCAAAAGGAGCACCCAGTTACATCCCTGCATCCCCATGTCTTTTCCGTTTTCATTTGTGTTTTGAGACAGGATGTCACGAAGTTGCCCCACGTGAACTTTCTCTCACCTCAGCCTCCCCAGTAGCTGGGATTGTGAGCACCTGGCTACTTTTCCATCTTTTTTATGTACTCTGTTTATTCCTTTACTGCACAAATATTGACTACATAGTTTGAATTAAGTTATTTTCAGGGTCATTTTAACTGTAAAATTTTGTAGCAACTGTGCATAGATATCTTATTAAACTAGATGGCTGAGATACCTGATGGAAACAAATCCACAGAGATGGCTTAGTAAGAGAATTCCCAGACTAAGAGGCAGAAAGTCTTGTTTTGTTCTGTGCTCTTACCTTCATTCTCTATTTCTACTTCTCCAGCGCCAGTTGCAGCCTTCTTTCCCTGGCTTCTCCACCATACCAATGACCTTGGTGTGCTGACCTCCACCCTCCATTAAGCACCCTTTTGACCCCATTAGTTCTCTGATCCTCTTAGTTCCTCCACAGCCCCTGTCATTCATCTAAGGATACTCAATTTGTTTGTAATGGCTTTCTCCTCCACTCCTACACACACGTGCGCACACACACACACACACACTGCTCTATGAGAGCCGCATTCTCAAGCCCTGACCTGACAGGGAGGTTGCAGAAGAGCAAAGTGAACCAAATGGTAAGCCCTGGCCAAGGCGAGGACAAGATCCGTAGCTGGCTGGCTTGGGCTCTTTCCCCAAATGAAATTGTGTTTTTCATCTCGACGTCACTTTTTATAAGACCTCCTTTTGACATCAGGATGCAAATTTAATGCCAACCTTAGTTTAAATTTCTTAAAAATGAAAGATCACTTAACTGGGAATAAAGGATAATATCATTTTTTTAAAAATGGATCATTTTGAGAATTTCACAGATCTCCTGCACTAAGAATAAACAATATATCTTTTGAATTTGGAAAACTTTAAGTTATCGGTTGAAACTTGGTTTCCTGCCCTATGTTATAAAGAGCCAGAGGGCTTTGTTTTTAGGTCAATTCGTTAGTATATTCCCTAAAACCATGAATTTCTACCTTGTTTCAGCAGTAATGTTTCACTGGGTGGATCTTTAAGTGGGCAATTCCATTAACTTTCTGTTATTTTTGGTAACTTCTTTCTTTCATCTATTTTTTTGACTATGGAAAACTTGATAATATGATTAATGATTTAAGCTTCTCAAAAGAACTTCTAGAGAAAAAAAACTACAAATTACTATTGATTCCTCATCTGAATCCGCACTGCATTTATTTGGGTCATGGTTTCAGGTAGTATTAGTATGTATTATTGTACATAGCTTGTTAGTTGTCCGTGTATAAGGTCGTGATCAGTGGTTCAATGTCAGCCTTGAAGGGTATATTGAATAAAGTATTTTCCATAAGTCAGCATCGGTCGTGGGTCTAATTAACATTTTCAGTGTTGATTTGAAGTATGGAATAGGGAGTAAGCTTATTAAATATGCAGATTACTCTATATTGAGTAGGGGTGATTATTGACTAGAACCACAGTGTAAGAATTCATAAAGACCTTGACAAATTAAGCAAGGTGATTATAAGTAAGATGAAGTTTAATAGGGATAAATCTGTGATAATTTACTCAGAAAGCTGTGTGTGTGTGTTCGTGTGTGTGTGTGTGTGTGTGTGCGCGCGTGCATGCGCATGTGTATATAAAAGTTCAGAACTGGGTAATGAAAACAGTTTCAGAAGGAACCATTTGATGACTATAAGTTTGAAATTTACCATTAGTGTTTATTAAGAAAATGTTTATTAAGTAGTATTGTTGTCGGACGGGGGATTCAGAAAATATATCTCCAGGTTCTTTATTCGCACAGGCAATGAATTGCAGGAGCGAATTTTACGGTATTAGGAAAGTTTATTTAAGTAACGAAAGGGAGACTGGTTTGGCCAGGTGGGTAAAATAACTAGCTGATGTTGCAGTCAGGAATCTGAAAAGGCCTAGGAGACTAGGGAAGGGGGGGGCAAGCAGGCAAGGCAAAAGGGAGAGAGCAGGGAGAGAGGGGCAAGAGAGGCGAGAGAGCGAACTCGTGGTGCCATTCACATTTATCTGGATTCCATTCTCCTGAGAGTTTCTGGATCCTGTGAGAAGAGGGGCGATTGGAATTTCGCACCCCAAGCTGAGGTCAGGTCAAAGCCACTCCCCCAAGGTCATGTCCATCTTCCCAGCCAGGTCAGGCCACGCCCTGTTCCTCTATCAGTATAAAAGTTGTTAAAGGTCTTTAAAGACTCCCTTAGCCTTTTTATAAAACCCATAAATTATGCAAACATAACAATAGAAGAGAAAAATATGGCTTAGGTAATACCTGTAAAAAACTGCATAGGAGCTTTTGTGGATTAAAACTAAAAGAATTTAGTGTCTAACTCAACCAGCGGAAAGATAAAGGATGAAAATGAAAACCGTGTTTATTACACAAAGAAATATCCTGGATACGGAGAGGTGAGCAGCTATCATCCATTTTCACTGAGAACAAGACGAGAGGTTTCTCTGAAACAGGACGAGTCTGGGTTAGCATGAGTCAGGACTTTCTGGTGTTCAGTTTTCTAAGTCACTGCAGTGCCTCAGGAAGAAAAATCCAAGTCAGTTTTGGGAGTCTGGCTTCTGTGCCGTAAGGTACCTAATCGAATTGTGCAATGCCTCTGGTGACTCTTTCTCAGCTCTCTGATTCTGTGATTGTGTTAGGATTCTGTCTTAACACCCTTTGGAAATGTGATCATCATCGGGGGAGTTCATGGGAATGAGTGAAGTCCTTCGTGTGTTTTCAAACATACAGGAATAGAAGAATGACTTTCACTGTTGAAATCTACTGGATTATTTGAAGATAACCATTTTAACATAAATTTTACAATTGGCCAACAGTCAATAGTGACATAGTAAAATGCTAGCCATACAAATTTAGAGTCATTCCATTATTTGTTCCTAGTGCTGGAGTAAATAGTATTATAATTGTATATGATGCATATAAAAGAAACAATACGTATTTTGACTATACACAGAAAAACTGCAGAGTGATTGAATTCACAGAATACCAGGGCCTGTTATACTGGATTTGTGCTTAGGTAGTTAATATATAATTATATACTTTATTATTATCTATCATATGTTACTGAAATATATAAAAGCCTTTCATGCTAGTTATATATATTTATGTATTTATTTCATAATTTGTCATTAAATATTAATACATGTTAAATATTTATTTAACTAATTAGCTATTTCTATAAATGACAATTCTGTCACCAAGGTTATGATTAAGAGGTCTCTGGTGAAAAAAATACAGTGTTAGCTACATTTGAGGATTCGTGTTATGACAAAATTAGACCTTAATTTTTAATGTGGGTCAATAAGTCAGACCACCCAATCAGATTTTCAGATGACTGTTCTCTTGCAAATGTATAGCATTATCGTTTGTAATAATTATGCTTAGCAGCAATAAGGCCAGAGTGTTTCTGTCTTCCTTCGGGTTCCCTACAATGACCCATCTCATCCACAAGTATGAGATCAGCTTTAAATGAGTGTGAAAGAAGTGAGACCTTTGGGGCGCAGTAGTCTGTGACATCCGTCTTTCCGGGGTGTCTCACAGGAACTTCCGCCCTTACCTGGACAGTCTTAGTCCCATCTGTGCCACATGGAGGACTGAGGACGGTGTTCCTGACTACACAGTCGAGGACGGAACACAAGGAATATTCCTAAAGCTGTCAGGAAAGGTTGCAGCCATCTGTGGGGCTCTACTCCCCGCACCTCGTCATCCACCGCAGAGACAGTGCTCTAGAAGGGAAAGATGCCCCTCATGAATATT
>PVJO010032685.1:0-12921 GCA_004026905.1 Hystrix cristata | reverse complement strand
CAGTCTTTCATATATCATATGAGTTTAAGCTGAACTCAAAATTTTTATGTAATCAAATTATGAACATATTTTTAGGTCTATGGTTTATGTTTTGAAAGGTTTTAAATAAAGCTATTAAATTCATTTCTAGCTTCTAGGCTATGAAGATGTCTCTCATAGTTCTTCCATTCAAATTTATGGCTTATCCTTTCATTTTTAAGTCTTTCATTCATCTGGAGAATACCTCTGTAGGATTTTAGATAGGCATCAACAATTGTTTTCTTTAGAATGAGGCATTTTTGCAATACCATTTATTGAATCAGTGGGTATGTATATGCTTTCTTTTCTGTTTAGTTTATCAGTCTTTTTTTTTTTTTTTTTACTAAAACAACACAATTTGGATTACCGTATTTTCATAGTATTCTTCAATAGCTGGTAGGGAAACTTCCTGACCCCTACCATGTCTTTTTTTAAAACTAAAGTTGTTTGTGAGTATTTATTCTTCCTTAGGAATGTTACATTTATCAAGTTCTCCATAAAAATTCAAACTGGCATTTTGATTGGAATTTTATTTTAAAAAGATATGATTTTTGACTTTTTACATGCCTAAAACATCTTTATCATTACAGTTAATTGATAATTTCAGTGGATGTAGAATTGTTGAAAATTATTTTCACTGAGAACTCAGAAAGCAGTGGTCTACTGATTTATAGTATCTGCTGTGCTGCTGGGAAGACATGCTTTGCAGGTGCCTTACCTTTCTTTCTGGAAGCCTTTAAGAAGTTTTTGTTGTAGTCAAGGTTTTGACATTTCACAATACTGTGTTTAAGTTTGGGACTTTTTTCTTTTTCTTTTTTTAAAGTTATCATGCTAGGCATTTTGTTTGTGTTTAAGTTTGGGATTTTTTTTTTCTTTTTCTTCTTTTAAAATTATCATACTAGGCATTTTGTTTGTGTTTAAACTTGTTTTTCTTCATCCTTGGGAAATTTTCTTGTATTATTTCTTTATTTAGTTTTTCTTTGGTATCCGGAATTTTTATTAAGTAGGTGTTGGGGAATTTTTTTTCTTTTTTCATGTCTTTAGTTTTTTGGTTTTTTTTCTTTGCTTTAATTCTATTATATTTCATTGACTTTATTTTATTCCTTGTCTTCTAAGTATTTTATTTCAGAAATGACTTTTAAATTTCCAGTATCTTAATTTTCAGTTTTCACTAAATAATCCATTTTATGTCACTGTGATTTGGGTTTATGAATGTAATAACTTTATTTTTCTATGTATATTAATTTGATTTTTTTACAAAATATTTTTCTCCTGCCTTATTTTGAGGTCAATTTTTCTATCTCTTCTTTGTACTACTTGTAACCCTCCTGTTTCTTATTATCAGTGGTTATCTCTTCATATCTAAGAAAGTAGGATTGGGTACTGGTACGGACTCCTTCTGCTGTTGTACCGGTAAGATTATTTCCCTAAAAGTGTCTCTGAGGAGGAATTTTAAAGGAATTTTGCATGGGGAGGATGGGATGGGGCAAAGAATGTCAGTATTTAGTTTATAAAGAGCCAAGAGGAACCAATTCACAGGCTGTGGACCCGAAAATATTAGAACAAGAAGGTCTTTTTCAGAGACACCAGAAAGCATGCTATAAACATTTGTTATTCCCATCTGTTCAATTTCTTTAGAGAAAATCTGCTGGCTTTTGATGTGGGAGTAAATGCTGCCTGTCTTCATTCTACTTTGGAAAGGCAGGTGGTTACTCACATTTTGATAGACAAAATTTGTCTTGTATATGGTTTTAGAAACTCCCCAATCAAGACTGTGAGCTTGTTCTACTTTCATGGAAAACAGACTTCACCCTCAATATAAATAATTGGAGGAGTTTTACTTCCAAAGGGACTGTTTGCATAAGAGATGGTGCGGTAACTTCGTGTCTTGGCAGCCACTGAATCATTGATATGCTGAGACCCCAAAGGGATTAGGTGCTGAATATTTTGTAGTCACCCTCCTGAAATGTAGCAATGACACTGGGTAGATAGATAAAACCTTATCTCAGTGACCTTGCTGGGAGGAGGCCACCACTCCTTTCCCTTCAGTCTCCAACAAGTGCTCCACTTTGGCTCAATCCAAGCAAGAGTCAGAGGGCATGGGAATAAGTTGATGTGGTTCATACAGATCATCTCCCAGGATAGATATCAGAGTGAAGAAGGTAAAAGAGGCAGTATACTGGGGAAAGTTGAAAAATCTTAAGTACAGTATATTTGCATTAAGACATACCTGTAGCTACCAGATGTTTTGAGAAACTTGGCACTTGAGACTGCTTTTGCTTTGGATGCATGTGTTTGCTATAGACAGAAATCAAGAAGGAGCGTGTCTTAGTCTATTTGGGTTACTGTACTGAAATACTATAAATTAGGTAGTTTATAAAGAACAGAAATTTATTTCCTACGATTCTGCTGGAAGTCCAGAGTTGAAGTTCTGGCAGATTTCCGTGTCTTGAGGGGCCCATTTCCTAATTGATACATGATCCCACCTCACTATGTCCTCACATAGTGAAAGGGTCTTTTTCATAAAGCACTAATCTCATTAGGGCGGGTTCCAGCCTCATGAGCTGATTACCGCACAAAGCTGCATTTTTCTGACACTATCACATTGGGATTAGGTTTCAGCACACAAATTTTGAAGAAACACAAACATTAAAACTGTACTAGTTTCCTATCAGTAGGACAAACTATCTGACACCCATAACCTAACAGAGAAGAGTTTATTTTTGGCTCATGGTTTTAGAGGTTTCAGTCCATGACTGGTTGACTCCAAGTCAGGAACATCATGGTGGAAGGGCATGATGGTGCAAAACTGCTCATTTCATGAGGGCCAGGAAGCAGTGGGTTAGAAAGAGCACCAGACAGGAAGGGGCTGGGAACCAGGTACAGATATAGACCCCAAGGTATGCTTCCATGACTCATTCAGACACACCCAAAAATGTACTTTTCTACTCTACTGGGCATCTCTGAATCTACTTGATTATTATAATTACTATTAATGGCCGCATAGACCATACATAGAAAGGCTTTCTAGTTTGGGGTGAATTTGATGTACTATTTAGGTAGTGATAGTTTTTCAGAGTGAAACTCTCTGGATTTCAGGTCCCAAGTTCAAGGACATGTATAGTTATTTAACCTGGGAAAATATGTGATGGAAAAAGGAGTGGGATCTTTCCAGACACCAAAATAAAAGTCCCTTGTTATTTTCTCTATTTTAATAACTCACAAGTAAAGGACTTTTACAAGTGATACGGGCATTTCTAGTCTCTAAAGTTTAGAATGGACTTTGCTCTGGGTTTGCTTGCCTGGGAAAGAGAATTTTGATTTTTTCTTCTTCATCACAACCCTGATCCTTGTGAAGGACCTGTGGATTTTGAGTTCAGAGGCTTTCTGAGATTGACACCCTGATGTTTGTCAGAATGACATTTGGGATGTCCTTGGCTTAGTTAACCCTTGTTATGAGTGCTTATGGTAACTCCTCAGGACAGCAGGAAGTGGGAAATTTTATGTCGTCTACCTCCGTGGGAACAATATATCATGGCAGAACTGAAGTGTGGAATCCTTTTGTAACTGGTATTTCTGGATCTCTTATATTCGGAAGTGATGAGGTACATGAAAACAAACATAAATTGACTAGGGTCCTTTCCATCTCCATAACATCTTTTCATCTCCATAACATCTCCATAACCACCATCTTTGATTGGTACAGTGCAATGAACCAGTACCATTGCTGTATTTCCTCCCTTAATACCTTAGGTTTGCTCTGTAATTTTCTTGGAGTTGTAGTCTCCAAATTAATGTGGAAAGAGAGATACAGCCACTTGGCATGCTTTAGCAGCACCTGTGATTCAGAAAGCCAGTGGCATAGTTTTTGTCTTCATGTAGAAACCCCCTGGCCCATTGCACAGCGGTCTTCTCGGGGGGGCGGCCGACTGGTGCTTCAGCCCCTCTCGGCCGCGAGGAGGGCTGGGGACGGAGATGAACAGACACGGACTTCAAGCTTCCCTCCACTGCCTCCCTTGTCGCCCGGGAGACAAGAAGCACCAGCAGGGAGTCAAGTTGAAGCAGGAATTCCTTTATTATAGAGGAGCCAGGGTATATAAAGGCAAAAGCCACATGGGGGAAGTCAGGCAATAAATGTCAGCCAATGGGGGTTTAACGTGGGAACTTTTAAAATGATTGGCATCGTTGGGGCCCACTGCGGTTGCGACGGTTTCCCTGGTCCAATCAGAGATTCTGACAAACAACTTTTCGGGTTATGCCCCTGTCACTTCCTCCAGGCGCTATCTGGCGCTTGCCCCTACAGCCCATTCTGAGCTTGAGGGAAGCGCACAGAAAGAGAAAAATGAAGCATCTTTCTGATTCTTTTAGGCCATCGAGTTTACTCTGTTGACAGACTTTGTAACTTATTTTCCTAGAAGATTTTCTATTATGTGAAATTTAAAAGTACATGGTGATTCTTCGAATTTTCTTTGAATATGAGTTATTTTACCATTTTGATTTCTTATCTTGGATGATTTTGCTTTCCTGTGCTTTCCTTATTAGAGTCAATAATGAATTATTTACTTTTTAGTGTCTTAAACCAGTTCTTAATTTGTGGTCTAACACCATTTTTCTACTTTTCTGAGTCATTCGTTTTTCTTTGTCTTCATCGATCTCATCTTCCATTTTTGGATGCCTTATTTGTGCATTTTCCTCTTTTTTTTTTTTTTGTCTTCACAGAAGAATTTGAGGCTAATATAATCCCTCAGTTCTCTTTCAGCCACTTCCCCTAGGGTCTCAAATGCTATCATTTCACTTGCATTGTTTTCTGGATATTCTCGAGTTTCTGTTTAGATTTCTTTTTGTATTTTCAAGAATCTTTTACTAAGTGATTTGGAAAGCCTCCATTATTTTAAACTATAATATTCTAAATAATGTAAAGAAGATGAAGTTCTGAGCGATGAAAGCCAAAGAAAATATGCGAAGGAGTTGAAATGGTTTCTCTAGATCAGCAACACACTGCTTTTACATGTGGACCTAGAGCCAGCTAAGATTTGAAGAACATGTTGAGAAAAAAGTAGAACTAGAGGGCAAGTTTAGGAAAAACTGAAAGACACTGTTGCTGAGCCAGCCCTGGAAGCACATTAACAAAGAACGGTATCCGCATTTCCTTGAGTCCTTATTGATTCTTTCATGTCTGAAACACACAAGGTCACTCCTGACTACCTCTTGTGCTGGGCTATAATTGCTCTCAGATTAGAACGCCAGTTCCTTGCAGGCAGAGGCTGTGTCCACTCGCCTAGCTGGACTATGGCTGACCATGGTTGGTGAGGTCAGAGCTTGACAGATACTGAAAAATTAAAATGCCATGAAAGATATTTTAGAAATAAATAAAAATTTAAAAAGGCCAACTGTTTCCAACACAAATTAGATTAGTTTGCATAAAAATCTGCTCTAGACCTAGCACAGGTTTTAGCAGTTCGGGCAATATTGCTGCTGGGTTGTAATATACTGATGCAGATTTTTCTCAAGTTTTGTCGTATTCAGAAAGTGACTCTTTAAAAAGTTTTTAAAGTGTCTTTACTTTGAAATTGTTATGTCTTTTGCACTCAAACCTTTGTTTGGCTTTCTCAGGACTCAGCAAAATGCTTGTGTAGCTGTCTGACCTTTTCACATATTATGGCATTGCTTAACAGTACATTTTTCTGGGTTTGGTCTTCTCTCCATATATAGAGATTTGTGTCACACTCAGACTGTCCCTGCATCTGCCTGCTTGGGATACAGAAGTGGGACAGTCATTGCTCTGGGTATTTACAACGAATCAGGTGGAGGCTGAATGCACCACAGGCACATAAAAGGTAATTGACTGAATGCTCATTTATACAAAGACAAAACCATGATATTTTAAATCCAAAATTGGTAAAACCACCGTGTTTAGTGATTTTCGCATTTTCTTTAATAGATAACAATACCACCAACGATGGGCAGCTATCATTTATCAAGTGCTTCCAGGGTGTCAGATACTCTTTTCTCACTTTTCTATGATTAACTCACAAAGCCTTCATGACCCATGTATGAGGATATAACGATGACTTTCCTCGTTTTAAAGATAGATGACTTATGCACAGAGGTTAAATCTCCAGGTCCTTGAGGTAGTAAGTGGAAATCGGGAATTCAAACCTCAAACAGTCCATTGTTAGAACCCTTTCATGTTACTATTGTGTGCTCCTGCTTTTAACACCAAAGTATTGGACTGTAAATAAGTATCTGTACAGTGACATTGACATTGCCAATAATAACAACTATTAGTGAAGTCAAAGAACTTCAAAGCCAGAACAAGTCCAAGGATTAACCGTCAAGTTAAAACCCCTCAGTTTTCAGATGAGTCAGGGAGACCCTAACAGAGAGGAAAGCAGAATAACAAAAGTAGCAGTAGCCAGGAGTTGAATTCAGGGTGTTTTTTTTCCTCCAAATGTATGGTCTTTTCTACTACATTTTGTTATCTTTGCTTGGTTTACCTTATGTACCACCTGGTCTAGAAAGTGGAAAATTATATTTTTTGTATTTTCAGCCTACAATTGCTCAAAACGGACCAGGATACAATGTTTTTGCACTGTTATGCACTGGCTCTGGAACAATTTCAGGCTGCTGACCCTCCTGTCTTTTTAAAATTGAGGCAGCTGAGGCTCAGAGAGGTTAGAAACTAGAGAGTTGGTAGAACCCCACTTAGAATTACATTCCTCTCTCTTTGAAGCAGACAGCCTTTGGAGTCACTAAGCTTTCCCTCATTCAAACCTTCCAAGAGTGTGGACTTCCTCAACCACGTTAGCTCTGGCTACTGCCTCTCTTTCTCTACTACATAGATCTCAGTGGATTCTGGAGATGCTCTGTCCTCCAATTTTGCAAATGCGACTGCAAATCTTTGATGCAATTTTGCAAATCTTTCATGTGATTAAAGGTTTTATAGATCTCTCTACTTTTTGGTGAAAAGACTTCTTGGCTGAGTGTCTCCTGGGGGGGGGGGAATCTCTACTCCTAAGAAGCCCTTTCATTGGTAATTGTTTCTTAGGTAAGTCCATCAGGGATCCCTCCCTAGCTGCAGGCTGTGGGTTGTAAATTGTCTGCACTCTGTCTTGCTGGGATTTTGTAGTTTAATTCCTCCAAGTCACTTACATGCATCCACATTTAAAGACACAAAGAGGAACTGGACGAATGTTTAGCTGTCTTGTACCAGCTTGCCTGTGGATTATCTAGTATCCCAGGAAAAATGTTTGTATCCAAGATAATCCTTCCTCTGGACTTGTTTCCTTTCTGTGTTTTGACCTCTTTAGAAACAGAAGAGGCATCTTGTATCTCAGTAAAAACTGAAAAAGAGAAGGATCTTTGAATTGCTAGCTAGGCAGGCTTCTTTTGTTCAGCATTTTCCTGTTCCTCTCAAGGAAATCCTTCTGCTGCAGACTTTGTTTGTTCATGGATCATAGATTTCAAACTCATGGAATCTCATCTTGAACACTTCTACCATAAATCTAATATATTAAATAGATTCATAGAAAGGGGGCTGAGGGGCTGTGAAATGTCTGTAAAGATTTGGTAAGAAATTGTCCTTTCATTGCTGTTGTTGCTTTCTAACTTGCCATTAAAATTCCTGGTGGAGGGTACTAGTGTTTGTCTTTAAATTTTGACGATACTATCTCTTTGGCTCTTAGTGTAGAATCTATTTCATACATCTGATGCACATATAAAGACCTTTAATTTTCTCGCCATTTGGTTTGGTGGCTATGATTCGAGTTGTGTGTTGGGGGGGCACGGTTAACTGTAAAGTGAGACTGAGTGCATTTATTCTTTTGTTTGCCTCATTTGCCTGAATCCATAAGGCCATCGGGAGTCAGCAACAAGAGGGGATCCAGTCTCCTGCCTCCTTGGAAACAGTAGTTGAGTAAGAGCTGAGACAAAGATGTTGTTCCTGGGTCCCACATGTCTAGCTGGCCTCAGCTCTGTAAGGCCATCTCCATCCTAAGGATGCAAGCAGGTCTTTACAGCATATGATTACAGCAGAATATCTTCCCTACCTGGATGGCACCCCCAATTAACATAACAGTCTCCTAATGGGCAATGCCACTTTTAACTTGCCACATATATTCTAAGTACATTTCTCATAGCACTGTCATACTTGGTCAATCACATAATCTGTTTACCCACTCGCTTCTGGCTGAAAGAAAGGTCATGTGTCTGGTCTCGTAAAACAAAAGAGAATTGCTACAAGCCGGGGCCAGACGAGGTGTGTTTCAGACACCTTCGGCTGCCTGGGTAACTCGGTGTGACTGATGCCATGACAGAGCTGAGAGCTAGAGAGCTAATTCTAATAATAAGAAAACCAGACTAAAACACAACAAACCACATACACACACACACACACACACACACACACACACACACACACACACAACTTTCCTTTTTTTGTGTTTAAGGACATTACTTCAGCTTTTTTTTGGAAAGGGATGATTGCTATCCCCATTCAGGAAACCCCTGTGAGTTGTTCAAATGCAACACGGCAATAATCAAAAATGCTACCTGAAGGAATATTGGAAAGTAATCAGATTTTCCTTAGTTCATCCTCTAATTAGAGGGCAGGTTAAAGTCCAAAGTAATGAAATTAAAATCTAACTACTGTTGAGACTTTGATGTGTTTTGCCGAGTGCCACCAGACTGCTTGCCACGGTAGGGGACATATAAGGCCCAGAGGCCCAGAAGGCTCAGGGATATAAGGCTTTAGGTGGAATTTGACCGGGTTTGATTTGAGAACAAATTGGCCCCATGTCAGAACACGAATATGATCCTTTGCAGAAGAACAACAATGCTAATAAATAGAAGCTTCCATTCCCTCAGCTTCCACGTTACTTAAATCCTTTGACAGGCCTAATGTATGGTGACTTTTCCTCTGTCAATATATTTTTTTACAGGGATACTTTTTATCCATTCATACAAAATGTGGACTTTTAGTGTTTATTGCGCCCAGAAGTATTTATTGCACCACTGGTAAATAAGGAAATATGTGTATGTTAGAGGAAATCACAGGTCATTGACCTGGACTGAGTCTGTTACATGCTAATTTTTTTTTTTTTTCGGGTGCTGGGGATCGAACTCTACCGCTCTGCCACTCCAGCACTCTACCACTCGCGCTAGATCCCCAACCTCCTCCATTACATTCTAAACAAGAAAAGAAAAAAACAGCAGAAGCACACACTTGTGTGCACTCACACATGTGCACAAATATATGAAAGAATGGAAAACAATACACTATCAGCCCCATTTCTGCCTGGCTCTATATAAAAGGCACAAAAAGCAGAGGCTCCTCAGGCTACCCACTCCTCTCCCCGGAGTAGGCTTCTGCATGGAGCAGTGGCCACACAATGCTGGAGGCCTGAGCATTGCGTTTCTATCCCTGGGGAGAGGTGAACGTACGTATTTAGCTTCTTACCAGAGAAGAACTATATGCAAAAGGAAGAACATATTGGCCCGAAAAGCCTAAAATAGCCACTTCAGTTAATACGGTCTGGAGTGAGATGATTCAAATATTCACTTTTCTTTTTCCTACAGGATTCTCTCCCCTGGAAGATTTAGGAAAGAAGGTTGTCTCACACGTGCTCTCAAATTGTCCACCTCATCTTCATGCCCTCCTCCAGGGTCCCTTGCCTATTTCCCTGGACTTCTTGCTCAGGTCCCCATGATCCTCCGTAGGGTGCAGGTCCCTCCTTACAGCCATGAGGAGTGAGGTTGTGGGCCACCCCCACTTCTCCTGTCGCTCACCTCTTGTTTTCACAGAACCTTCTCGCAGGGTTGTACAGGTGTGTATTGACTAGAAGAGATTCGAGGGTAGAGATGGGATATTTAACTTTGGCTCTAATTATGACTTTTCCCACATTTTATGGAAACTCCATCTGAGAAGAGAAACTTTATTTATCTACCTACTTATGTTTTATTAGTACATGTTTATAGTACATAATGATTACATTTATTGTGGGAAGTTTGTGCATGTACATAACACATCTTAATTCTTTTTTGTCCCCCTCCCTCCCATCTCTCCCTGCTCCTGCTAACTGTTGTTCCCCTTCCCATTTGGAAAAGCTCCATTTCCATTTTTTGTTTTTTATTTTTTTGAGATGGGTTCTCAGTATGTGGTTCAGGGTGGCTTGGAACTTGTGACAATCCTGCTGCCTCAGTCTCCTGAGTGCTGGGGTTACAGGCATGCCTGGCAGAAAAGATAAATTTTAAATGGGGGTTCTCATAAATAAGTACACTAGTTACTGATTTTATATTCTACGTGTATGTTAGGCCTTTCAGCAAGAGTATGTCCTTCTTCTAATCTCTATCATGTGGCTCTCTATTCATCCTCTACCCAAAGGTAGCTCTTACGCTCTGTTATGGTTTGTGTCTAGATGTCCTCTCAAAGCCTCATGTGGTAAGAGATAGCTGGATCTAGAGTGTGTGATTACTAAATTGATCCATTGATCGGTTTGGCATGGTTCTGCTGGGATCAAGGATGTGAGACTGAGATTGGGGGTGGGAGTGTGGGCTGCCCTGGGGGGCAGGTAGCCTAGATAAAAGATACAGGAAGAAGCTAACTAGCTGCTTGTTTGCATTGCTTATTTGCATACATTCCTTGCATTTCCTCATTTTACTTGGCAGCCGGTGGGCTGCCGGTCTGCCACGCCGGCCCGCCTTGCCTCTGCCATGCTGCCCTGCCTTGGACCCAGTGGACTATAGACTGAAACCTCTGCAGACTGTGAGCTAATAAACCTTTCTTCCCCTAACTTTGGGTGTCAAGTATTCTGTCCCAACAACGAGAGAAAAGTAACTAAAACATGCTCCAAGCCCAATTTTTAAATATGAGTATGACTGAGCCCCCACCAAAGAGCTCCCCTCCTGGCTCACACCTAGCACACACGTATCTGTCCACAGGTGAACTCTGATCTGTGTAGAGTAATGCAGAATGGGCCTCCTAAAACAAAGTGCAGTCTCTTAGGAAGTTGTCTCAGAAGTGTAGACTATAAACATACTTCCGGGTTTTTCTGAAAAATTAAAAAAGTTGAAATGCACACACCCATGTGCACGCTTGTGCATGTGCGCGTGCACACACACACACACAAATGCAAAGACACTATTACGGCCCAGAGGTAGGTGCAGGTGAAACTCATAGCAAGAAATTTTTCCAACCACGGGGGTTATTGGCATGGTGTTGTGCTCAGAATGATGCTCCTTGCTTTTTAAATGTAGCATAATAATAGTTTAACTCATTTCCTTCCTCTTCTCTCCTTCCACCTCTGAATTGTGTTTCTTTAGGCTCAAAAGGAAAAGAAAATAGGAAATCCCTGAGCTGGATGCTTGTTTGTGGATGTTTCCCTGTCCAGAAAAAGTATGAGGACCTGTTGGAGACTCTTAAGGGCTCATTAAATTCTTAGGAGTAGGCAAATCCTCCCAGCTGGAGGTGGGGGGAAGGAGGCAGGAAGGGGCATGTGCACATGGGGGTTCATCCTTCCAGTTATTTGAGTAAATGTTGATGTCGATTCATAAACCATAGGACATAAAGCATATCACATTTTAGCCCTGTCAGTCGTCCTTCCGTTAAAGCATGGCTGATATTTTACTTGATTTTTCAAATTCCCTTTCCATGGCTGACTTGCCCCTTCCCATACTTTATAAGTAAGTCTTAGTTACTTCCCTCCTTGCTGGGACGAAATACCTGACACCCACAACTAAAGGGAGAAGAGTTTTCTCTCTCTCCCTCTCTCTCTCTCTTTTTAGCTCACATTTCAATTCTTAGTAGACTGGCTCCGAGGCAGGAAGGCATGACAGAGGGGCTGCTTACACAGAGAGCTGCTTGCAGCATGAGACACAGGAAGCAGAGAGTGAGGGCAGGAGTTGGGGGGGAGATAAGCCTTTCCAGGCCACTTCCCCAGCGATCTGCCTCTTCTGACCAGATCCCATCTCCTAAGCACAAGGCAGCTACAAGCCTCCATAATCCAATCACCTCCAAAAGCCCCACCTGTGAGCACATGAGGCTCTCAGGGGAGATTTGGATGTAGACCATAATATTAGGTCTGCTCGAATGTCACCTCAGAGAGGGCATCCACAAACCCCCCCGGAAGTGTTCCTTTTCCTCGCAGAAATCTCATTACTTCTTTTGTGACTCCCGTGTTGATTTACTTGCTTGTTTATTATTTATTTTTCCTTTCTAGAATGTAAACTTTTTGAGGACAGGGCCATACCTGGCTTGCTTGTTTTCGAATGTCCCACCATCAGGTACATAGTATGTTTGCTAGTTTGAGAGGGTAGAAAAACACAGAGGCAAAGAGCGTGTCTCTCTAGTCAGGCCGCTGGGTGCGAACCCTGGCTCTCCTCTTTACTAGCTGGGTTCTTTTCTGTTCTTTTTGGACCTCGGTTACCTAGTGTCTCTTCCAACTCATAGATCCTGTTTCTGGGCTACTTCTCTGTCCCTATTTCCCCTGGATAAGATGGAGAAAATAATTGTACCTATATTATAGTCCTATTGTAAATATTAAACGAAGCCATCAAAATGTATGAAAAGTGATATGTTATATGAAGTAGCTAGTATTGTAAAATTATTTTATTTGCATTAGCCATTGATCAAAAGCATGCTGAATACCCTATATGGACGTACCCTATAACCAATACCTTGAACAAATATTAAGCAGGCTTATGAAATTTAGTAAGTTTCTCTTTCTTTCTTCCTTCCTTCCTTCCTTCCTTCCTTCCTTCCTTCCTTCCTTCCTTTCTTTCTTTCTTTCTTTCTTTCTTTCTTTCTTTCTTTCTTTCTTTCTTTCTTTCTTTCTCTTCTTCCCTCCCTCCCTTCCTTCCTTCCTCTGTCTTTTTCTACTATCCCTTCACTTTTTTTAGGTAAGCTTT
>PVJO010032684.1:0-13036 GCA_004026905.1 Hystrix cristata | reverse complement strand
AAATCCCAAAGGTTTCCAAGCCGGAAACCTTCCTCGCGGCGACATGATGGTCCGAGTGGAAAATCCTACATGTTTAAACATGCACGATATCACTTAAAATATCACATGAAATGACCTGTGGGCTACGTGCCTTTGAAGCATCAATGAATTCTGTGTTTCGATCTGGGATGGGTCCCCAATTCAGCTTATTAACTAAATATTCCAAAATCTGGAAAATAAATCCAAAACGCTAAACACTTCTGGTCCCAAGCCCTGCGGATTAGGGGTGTCCAATCTGCGTTGAGAAAAGACAAAGCACTGGAACTCGGATGGCGTAATGAATATTTCCAAGGCGGGTAGAAGTGCCTGAGGTTCAAATCCAGGATGGCGGAGTGTCAGTTGGAATCCACGCGTCCCCCCAAATCCTGCATCTCCTCCCCTGTCCGGGAGCTCGGACCAGCTGGTCATGGGCGGCTGCACACCTTTTCCATGCTTCTCGATGGATCTCAGCCGGTCCCGGGCTCAGAGGACACCTGGTAAGTCCCTCACCCGCCCAAATTGTCGGCTCTGCGTTGGATTTTGCAAAGAGCTACGGTGGCGGACGCCCGTCCGCGAGCAGAGCGCCCCGAGCCGTACGTGTCTCACCCCCGAGACTCTGTGCTCCCATCTGCTCAGAGCAACGTGACCGTAAAGGTCAGATGCAAAATGCAAAAGAAAAATTCCAGCGGCCTCCAGCTTCTGACAAACAGAGCAATCGGCTTGGCAGGCGCCGACCGGCCTTGCCCCCGGCAAATACTTTCCAACTGACGCTTTTTGGTTTTTGCAGCATATTTAATCGGTTTTGGCAAAGACTCTTCTACCAGACACAGCAGATGGGTCTCCTTGTAGCAGGGCCGGGGAGCTTCAGGTATTATAATTGAGAATATTGATCCAGAGCAGGGACATCTTTGGACTACGGGGCCGGGAATTTAATTAATATATTTTATGAAGGTGACATAAAATGACCCGAGTATTTGGCAGTTCTACTGCAATATTAAAAAGGATTAGAAAGCAAATTGAACGCTGCAAGGAGCAATAAAGAAGAAAGCAATAGTTTTATTATGTCCATATTCTAATGTTTTACCGAGGCTGGTTCAGCCTTGTGGAGCAAAGATTTCCTAGACTCAAGCGTGACAGGGCGGAGTTCCCGGAAGAGGAGAGCAAGACACACCGACTGACACACACCGAGGGGGACAAGGAGACACGGGGAGGGAGGAGCTGCTGGTCCAGCATGCGGGTGACCGCTGGGACCTGGCACGACTCGTGGGGAAGAGACTCTGCTCAGACTCCAGACGACCTGACCCGCAAGGCCGCCTGATGGAAGACTTCGCCACAACTGTGGAAGAGCCGCTTCCAGAGTTTAATTCACTCTGGTCTGCAGTGACTTCTGGGAGGCAGCAGGTCTTAGGCCATCGGGCCGCCATATGCAATCCCACAGCCCGGGCGGCTGGCAGACAGCAGACCTCGGTGGCCCCGTCCTGGAGGCTGGAGTCCCCTGCACTAGTCTCTCCCTGTCTCAGTCCATCACGCCCGCCATATGCAATCCCACAGCCCGGGCGGCCAGCACACAGCAGACCTCGGTGGCCCCGTCCTGGAGGCTGGAGTCCCCTGCACTAGTCTCTCCCTGTCTCAGTCCATCACACCCGCCATATGCAATCCCACAGCCTGGGATGCTGATAGATGGCAGTAGAAGAGTCAGACATAAATTCTTCCCTCCTTTGAAAATTGCTACTGGGGATTGCTGAGGGCCTTTGCACTGAGCTGCATACCCCTCACTATTTTGAATTTTTTTATTTTGAGACAGCATCTTGCTATGTCTCTAAGTTGTCCAGAAAGGGCTCCACCTCTATCTTCCTGCCTCAGCCTCCCAGAGTGCCGGGGTGGGGGGGCGGCGTGCAGCAGCGCAGCCTGCTGGAATAACTCTGTATCTGGATCGTGTTTGGAACCTCGTGATGCTTTGGAAGCTGACGCTTCTCACGTATTGCAGCCCCTTTGAGAAAAGTGAGTGAAGCGATAAACCGGAGTATGAACTTTGATTTTCTACCTGAGTAATATCACCGTGTTCCTTCATTTATTTTGTAAAAATGAGCATTTTCAGAGGAGAAGGAAGCTGTTTATTTCTCTCCTTCTCTGTCTTCTTGCTTTCTGTTTTTTTCCCCCAGGACCCTATTTTTTATTTACTGTCCTACGTGTCCCAGGATGTCGCCTTCATCGCTTTTAATATTTTAAGAGGAAGCAAAGATACCCGGATACATCATTCTACAGTTTGTTTTTCAGACAAGATATATTGGAAAATGCGCTTATGTAAATACACATGGAGGTTGTTCTTTTCCTACATACTTGTTCTTTTTCTACTTTTTTCATTTTGAGGGCATCTTGCTAAATTGCTTATTTACCCAAGTTGTGCAGCTGTGTCCCTCTGTGTGTGTGTGTCCTCCTGTCAGCGGCTTAGAAGGACCCAGTCCTGTGGGGTCAGGGCCACCCTGGGGACTCAGTTTACCTTCCCCAGCACCATGGTGACTCAGTTTACCTTCCCCAGTACCCTAGGACTCAGTTTACCTTTCCCAGCACCCTGGGGACTCAGTTTACCTTCTCCAGCACCCTGGGGACTCAGTTTACCTTTCCTAGCACCATGGTGACTCAGTTTACCTTCCCCAGCATCCTGGGACTCAGTTTACTTTCCCCAACACTCTGGGGACTCAGTTTACCTTTCCCAGTACCCTTGGACTCAGTTTACCTTCCCCAGCACCCTGGGGACTCAGTTTACCTTTCCCAGCACCCTGGGAACTCAGTTTACCTTCCCCAGCATCCTGGGACTCAGTTTACCTTCCCCAGCACCCTGGGACTCAGTTTACCTTCCCCAGCACCCTGGGGACTCAGTTTACCTTCCCCAGCACTTTAAGACCCCGTCTCCACACAGCTGCTTGCTGAGGTCCTGGCGGTCAGATATTCAATCTATGAACATTTGGGGGATGCTATTCAGTCGAGAACCCGAGAATTAATGATTAGACACAGCCCAGAAGCGGCTGCACCCCATCTTTTTGGCACCGTGCCCCATTTTCAATAGAGGGCTTGTTCCCTCTGGTGAGCAGTCATCAGCGAATTTGATTTATTTTACACTTTAATTTTTATAGCCAGTGCGGAAGGCATCGGTAAAACCCCAATAAAATAAAAGTGACGTGTTATGTGGCTGAGTGATCCTGCGTCTCTAGTATAAAAGCAAATACATTCGTCTGACCTGTTGAGCTTCTCCCGAGTCTGCGGCCTGATCTTCGCCCCATTTGCTTATGTGCCTGTTATTCCGTGTACTCTGAATTTACTCTTCTTTAATTTCATTATTTTTTTAGAAGGGTTCCCCCTGGAGGACAGCAGTGGTTCGCGGCATGAGTCCTGCCAGGAGGTGCGTGCAGCCCTGTCTGTCCCGCGCGCAGCTGAACCCTCATTAGGCTCATTTTTCTGGCTTAATCCCTGTATTTCAGGACGCAAAGTTAATTACCAGACAATCATTTATTGGGCAGTATTATTATTATTGCATCATTTGGGAATATTCTGCAATATTATATTATTTTACTACAGTGCGAGAAGATGTTCAATTTGAAAAACGTAATTTGACGTCCACAAAGTGTCTGCTCTGCATCTTGTGCTCAAAGTCATGGACCAAGAAGAAATATTACTTTGAGACGAGAGTGTGTTTGTGCCTGTACAAATATGTGTGTGTTTGCGGATATACAAACGCAAAACTAGGTGCACACCCAGGTGGACACAAATATATAACACACATGCGTATATGTAAAATGCAACTCTGTGTAAAATCATCGTGTGTGTATATATATATATTTTGTCTGTATATATGACGTACATATATATAAATCATGTATTTAACTCTGATAAATACTGTCCGTATATGAGAGTTTTGGTGGCAGCTTTTAACAAGTTAGGGTGCTTTTTACTGGGCGTGGTGGTGCACGCCTGAAATCTCGGCACTCGGGAGGCTGAGGCAGGAGGACCACAATGAGTTTGAAGCCAGATTGGGCTCTACAGTGTGTTCAAAGTCAGCCTGGAATACATAGCAAGACCCTGTGTCAAAAGAAAAAAACAATTTAGTATGTGTTTCTCAGTAGTGTACATTGATTGTATAATACAGAGTGTTTTGGACCTTGAATTTTTGACTGCTCGTGGTACTTTTCTGTTGCTGTGACAAAATTTTTGAAAAAAAGATTTTAAAGGAGAAGAGGTTTCACTTGGCTTATGGTCTCAGAGGGTTCAGTCCATGGTGGATGCTCCAAGGCAGGAACATCATGGCAGATGGGCATGGAGGAGAAAAGATGCTCACAGCATGGTGGTCAAGAAGGGGAGAGAGAGAGAGAGAGAGAGAGACAGAGACAGAGAGACAGAGAGACAGAGAGAGACAGAGAGTTTGAGTGACTCATGGTCTCAGAGAGTCCAGTCCATGGTGGGCTGCTCCAAGGCAGGAACATCACAGCAGACAGGAACAGGGGAGGAAAGACTCTTAATTTAGAGTTGCCTGAGTTGGGATGCAGCTGGTGAGATTTTAAAAAGGGGAGGCTGAGGCAGGGCGATCTCAAGTTCAAGTCCAGCCTGGGTGATGTCTTAAGATTTAGGGACTCGGCGAGACCCTCTCTCAAAATAAAAAACAAGAAAGGGGGGTGGCTGGGGATGTGGCTCATTGTGAAGGTCCAGGTTCAGTTCCCATTACTGCAAAAAATAAACAAAATAAAGAGATAAAAGAGAAGGAACGATTGCAACACAATGACAGCAATGCAGTAGCAATCAGGACCTCCGGGCAGCTGGCTGCAGGGCCCTGCTGTAGAGGAAACGCAAAGCCACTGCAGCCCCTCAGAGGAGAGTTTGCACGCAGTCTGCTCCTGCTGCCTTCTGGTCATTCCTTGCTGACTTCAGCCCCGAGCTCCCTACGAACGCCACTCATGTCGCTGTCACATTGAATCATCGAAGGGACCAGCCAGGAAGAGCTCCGTATGTGTTCGGTAGAAACGCAATTTTTTTCTCAAATATTTTTGATCCACATTTATCGGAATCTGAAGACGTGGAGGGCAAGCGACTATATTTATATTTTATATTTGTATTTGGAGAAAGACTGTGTGCTTGTGAGCGTACGAGTGTCTGTGTGTGCCAAAATGGGAAATTTACACTTACGCAGGAAGCTGTTTGGACTGAGTTTTTTTTTTTTTTTTTTTTTGGACTAAGATTTTTAAAAGGTCATGTCATTCGTTTAGAAAAATCAAACGGATTGCGCCTAATTGATCTTCTCTTATGCTTGTTAGGTTGACATTTATAGTACACTACATATTTTGTCAGCAATTATTAAGTGACTTCTACGTTAAATTTGAATTTACTCTTCTTTAATTTCACTATTTTTTAAAAAGGATTCCTCCCACCGTTTGAGTGGGATGTAATTCACAAATATTAATTGTAGAGTTGTGTATTTTCCATCTAAAGTGCTGCTCCTAATTGGCTGGATTTATTTTTAAGTGCTTTATAATCTTCTTGCTAATTTACATGTCATTCTTTTTCTTAAAAATGCATGTTATAATTAATAAGGGAATTCACTAAATAAATGAAATTTATCTCCCCGAAATCAAACAAGCAAGAAACAAACCAAAACAAAAAAATTCCTCATCACCGTGCTAGGAAAATCTTAACCCAATTCTCGTCAACACATTAGATGTGTTTCTGAACATTTATGAAAGTTTCCAGAGAGATCAAAAGAAGGAAATAAGTTGAGCATATTTTTTTGAGTCTAGAATTACTTGGAAACTAAAATTGGAAAAAAAATGACCAAGCGATTTCACTTTTAACACACTCTTTTTAAAAGATTAGCAAATCCAATCTGAGACTACACAGTATTTTTAAAATATCATAACCAAGCCATTTATTTTACAAATCCAAGAACAGCTCCTTGGTGGGTGTGGTGGCGCATACCTGTCATTGCAGCACTCAGGAGGCTGAGGCAGGAGGATCTCCACAAGTTTGAGGCCATCCTGGACTACATAATGCAACCTTATCTGAAAAAAAAATACCCCAAAACAACAAAAAAAAATAGGTTCTTGTTAGAAATTCTTCCCTTAATGTAGTTCAACCAGTTACCAGAGAAGAAAGTGTGCTTCTCCAAAAGGTGCAGAAAAAATAAGATGAAAAATAAACAATTTTGCATTTGATAATGATGGTTCACATAGAAAATACACTTGCTTTTGCTTTCTCTGTCAGTGTCATGCCGGTAGGTTTGTTTCACTTGCATGAATTCTGGTAATTTCTTGGTAGATTATTTTGCATTTTCTCAGGACAACCATGTCGCTTGGGAGTAAAGCATTTATTTGACTCCTCCCCCCACATCCTTTTTTCCTTCCCTCGATTTTTCTTGCACTCTCCTGGCTGCGTCCCCCAATATAATGGTGAATAAAAGGACTGATGTTACACTCCAGTCGCAGTGCCGCGTTCTGTTCAAACACTTCTCGTATCTGCCGGCATGAACTTAAAATTTTCTCTTCTAAATTTATTAACATCTTGCACCTTACGATTCTACTTCTGAATATGAAGCCCACTTTACCTTCTGGTACAGACCCAGCCTGGCTAGGATTTTATGTCCCTTTTAATTTCTCTTTTAATCTCACGTTGTTTTTTTCTTTTTTGTGTGTTGTTTTGTTTTTTGGTGCTGGGGCTCGAACTCAGGGCCTTGCACTTGCTAGGCAAGCACTCTAACCACTGAGCATCTTTGCTCCCCCACACCCGTCCACCATGATGTTCCTGCCTTGGAGCAGGCGCCATGGACTGAACCCTCTGAGACCATGAGTCACTCAGGCTCTCTCTCTGTCTCTCTGTCTCTTTGTCTGTCTGTCTCTCTGTCTCTCCTTCCTGGCCACCATGATGTGTGTGTCTTCGCTCCCCCACTCCTGTCCACCATGATGTTCCTTCCTTGGAGCAGCCACCATGGACTGGACCCTCTGAGACCATGAGTCACTCAGGCTCTCTCTCTCTCTCTCTCTCTCTCTCTCTCTCTCTCTCCCCCCTTCCCTTCCTGTCTGCCATGATGTGTCTTTCCTCCTCCACACCCATCCACCATAATGTTCCCGCCTTGGAGCAGCCACCATGGACTGGACCCTCTGAGACCATGAGTCACTCAGGCTCTCTCTCTCTCTCTCTCTCTCTGTCTCTTTGTCTGTCTGTCTCTCTGTCTCTCCTTCCTGGCCACCATGATGTGAGTGTCTTCATTCCCCCACACCTGTCCACCATGATGTTCCTGCCTTGGAGCAGCCACCATGGATTGAACCCTCTGAGACCATGAGTCACTCAGGCTCTCTCTCTCTCTCTGTCTCTTTGTCTCTCTGTCTCTCTGTCTCTCCTTCCCGGCCACCATGATGTGTGTGTCTTCGCTCCCCCACTCCTGTCCACCATGATGTTCCTTCCTTGGAGCAGCCACCATGGACTGGACCCTCTGAGACCATGAGCCAAATTAAACATCTCCTCCTTTAAATTATGGGTGCTGGATTGAGTCCCAGCCATGGGAAATCCAACTGACACATCTCTCAAAGGCTCACATTGCAAAATAACCAAGTTCAACAAATTCAAAGGGGATTATTCCTTATTAATGCACGTGTGTATTTATCTATTAATAGACATAGTTGAATCTGCCCTCGTTTAATTTTATTTCCTGAAGACAGATGTTTTAAAGCACATTTTAAGACAAATAGGTTTCCTTCTCCTAAGCTTGTCTTCAGCTGAGGCAGGAGTAGCTGCAGTTCTAGCCTGTGTCCTGACGATTTGTTTCTTACGTCCATCGCACCCTGTGCAGGAAATTCTCATTTCCGTCTCCCCGGTACTTGGCGCCGGGTCTCACACCTACAAGGTGCTCCACAAAAGTGTTGAACTGAATTAAATCCTGCAATAATCTTAATGAGCCAGAAGAAGGTGGTGGGTGTGGGGCAGAGCCGGATACGGCAAGGTGAAGAAGAGAAGGAGGAAACAACCCAAAACGAGCAAAAATGAGCAAGAGAGGGATACACAAAGGAGAAAAGGGCCAGAGTAATAGCCTCAGAGAAGAAAAGAAAAACACAGACGACCATGCGGCTTCCCTCCTACCCCTTCTTGCAATTACCTGCAAGTCCCCAATTGCCTCGTTTCTCCTCCCTCCACCTCTGTCTCTATTTTGCTGCAAACTGCAAATGTGTCTTCCAGGGTGGCCAGCGTAGCCCGTGTCTTGCCAGCCGCCCGTGTGTGCGCGCACTCTCGCCCGTCCCGGGGTTTCCGGGGTGTCCGTGGGCTCGACCCAGAAGCGGGTTCGGGGTGCAGGCTTGCGAAGAGAGCAGGGAAGGGCTTCTGGCGGCCCGGGAACGGGGACGGTGCTGGAGGGAAGGTAATTGGTCACCAGATCAGCTACCCCAAGACTGGCTGGAGTTTCGTCCTGCAGAAACAGTGGAGGACGGTATGCCGGCCGTGGGCTGAAGGACACGGGGGCTAACGGTCTGTGCCCAGGGGAAGCTCGTGTGTCCGTGCGTGTGTGAGTGTGTGTGTGTGTGTGTGTGTGTGTGTGTGTGTGTGCAGCTTTGCCACTCAAATGGGCAAGGTGACTTCCGGCCCGGAGGATGATTCTCTGAGATGGTTGCAATCGCCTACTTGAGTTGGGAGGTGCCGGGGATCGAACTCAGGGCCTTGCACTTGCTAGGCGAGTGCTCTACCCCGAGACGAATCTCCAGCTGGTGACGGCCGAGCTGAGTGGCCTGAGAGAGGCCTGCGGGCCTGGCGAAGTGCATTCTGGGTGTGTCCAGAAACGATGGACACGTGGCTGGCCGATGGAGGGAGGAAGCCGGTGGCACTGACCGGTAGGCCGCAGCCCCTTCCCTCCGCAATGGAGTCGCACGGAGCTTTGCACGCTGCCCGCTAGCAGCCAGCGTTCGCGGTGTGCTGGCTTTCCGTCCTCAGTTTCCCCTCCGGCTGTTCACCCCCGACCTGCTCAGTGGCCGGCATCTGCTCTGCTGGACGCTTTGTGCCAGCCGAGCCCGAAACACGCAGATTGTCAGGGCAGCAGGCTGCGGGCTGGACTCGCCCGGAGCCTGCCGTCCTGTCAGTCGCGCGGCCCGCTCGCCGGAGTCCAGCCCGGTGCCAACGGCTGCTCGCTGCTGGCCGCCGGCCGCCGGATGGACACAGATACCCAAAGGCCGAGCGGCTCCCTGTCCATGTTGACCTTTCTCAAGACCTGGGCTGGTTGTGAGGCTAAAACACCCTCGCGGCTGCGCTGGCACATCCGACTGCTCCCGGCTGAGCAAGGGCAGCGGCGGCACCCTGATCGCCGGGAGCTGCCTCCTCTTCCTGCGAAAACCCCCGAGGCCAACACGCACGGCACACCCCGTCGCCCGGCCCAGGCGCACCCCGGACCTGCTGGGGGACAAGCTGCTTCCCAGCACGAGGCCGCTTCCCCCTCGTTCCCGTCGACTCAAATGTCCTCTGCCTGAGCCCAGAACGGCTGGGTGATCGCCGAACAGTAATAAGCAGGTCCACGTTCTTTATTTGTGTATTTTACGTATTTATTCTCTCTCTCTCTTTCTTTCTTTCTTTCTTTCTTTTTCTTTCTTTCCTTCCTTCCTTCCTTCCTTCCTTTCTTTTAATTTCTTACCTTGAGAGAGACTCATGCTAACTTACCACATTGTCCAGGCTGGGCTTGAACTTGCCATCTTCCTGCCTCAGCCTCCCAGAGTGCTATGATTATACCTGCCCATCACCCCGCTCCCCCTCTGCTTTTGTTTCTAACTTGCAAATTGGGTGACCAAAGCAATCAAGGAACGCACCCTGGCAGGAGGGCAGTAGGCTAATGAACACGCAGCCGGCGTTTGGGCCGCCGCCCTGTTGGACTGAGCCGGGCGGTTATGATTCTTCCAGTTTCTTTGTGGGTAACGAAGGAGCAGACGGCCGTCGGCTGTTATTGGGCGATGGCAGAAATCCCAGCCTTGTCCTGCGCCCCGGCGGCGAGGTCCTGGGTGATTTCCATGAGGGGCACCACCCAGCAGGACCGAGGCCAGAGCAAACTTGCTCGGATGCGCCCGCCCCCGTCCTCAGGCGCTGGTGTGGCCGTGGCCAGCAGGCCTGGCGGGAGGGGACAGAGTCCCCCGTGAGCTCCGGCACCCGCTGCCACGTGGCCTCCTGCGATCGTCCAACTCCCTCCTTGAACGCCTCCCCGCAGGCCTGGACAAAGAACGTCTTCCTAAGCAGCATCCCTTCAGATGGTCTCCCAAACAGACCCCTTCGGACGATAGTGAACTAAATTAGCGGGCGGGAGAGAAAAGGCAGGAAGCAACAGAACTTCCCGCCTGCTTTCGCCATGACGTAGCGGCCAAATGGATGCAGACTGGTGTACTTGCCACAGGACCGTCTGTGCAGCGGGACGTTTCTGTCCCCCCCTGTGCTCTGCATCGCCAAACTTAGATCCTCACTGTGAATTTACAGAGAAATTCACCAGACAGCCCTCTTGTCCTCCTAAAAACGGTTTCTTTCTCAGCAGCTGAAGGTTATAGTCAGTGAGAATTATTAAATTGTGTCCAAATATTTCCTCCCTTATTTCCCAATAAGATCCCATTCACAGGTTTGGGGGGATGCAACATGGATATGCATTTTGGGTGACATTGCCCAATACCTTATAATTATACCCAGCTTCTTCTTGAGGTTCTCAGACCTCAAAATGTGATCTTATTTGGGGAAAACAAGTATTTGCAGGTACGTCCATTTTTCTCACCGAAGGCCAAGTTTATCCTTCTTCATGGCACAGTAGTACTCCACTGTGCATAAACACCACATTTTCTTGACCATTCCTCTGCTGATGGACACACAGGCTGCTTCCAAGATTTAGCTATTATGAGTTGTGCTGCTGGGAAAAACAAATATTTGCAGGTACGTCCATTTTTCTCACTGAATGCCAAGTTTATCCTTTTTCACAGCACAGTAGTACTCCACTGTGCATAAACACCACATTTTCTTTACCATTCCTCTGCTGACGGACACACAGGCGGCTTCCAAGATTTAGCTGTTGTGAGTTGTGCTGCTATGAACATGGGTGTGCCCGGATCACTGTAATGTGATGTCTTTGACTCTTTTGGGAAGATGCTTAGAAGGGGAAGAGCCGGGTCAACAACACGTGCTTGCGTGGTCTGTGTGATATATTTGTGCGCGTGTTGTGGTTCAGATGTGACACGCCCTCCAAGAGTTCCCATATTCAGGGCTTGACCCCCAGGATGGGGATGTCCTGGGCTGGGAAGGGGCTGTCGGGAGGAGGGACCAGACCCGGGCGTGGATCCGGGCGGCGACGGCCCCATAAGTGCATGTGGGGAGTTGGCCGCGTTGGAGGAAAGAGATCGCCAGGAGTGTGCCACAGAGAGGTCAGTCTGGTCCCTGCCCCCTCCTCTCTGTCTATCTCTCTGTCTCTACTGTCTGTCTGTCTGCCTCTCTCTACTTTTTGTCTCTCTGTCTGTCTCTTTGTCTCTCTGTCTGTCTGTCTGTCCTTCTACTTCCTGGCGCCCGAGACGTGAGCGCCTCCCTCAGCCATCGGAACCAGCCGACCACGCCCTGAAACAGTGAAAATCGTGAGCTGCAACAGACAGTCCTGCCTCAAGCCGAGTTTCACACCACACGCGTGTTGCTCGTGCAGAACACGCACGCGCGATCCAGCCGCGACAGTGAGGGAGGCGGAATCGACGCCGGAGGGCTCCGACGTGGTCCCGTGTGTGTCTGTGTCCCCGAGTCCGTCTGCCATCCGGAGACGGGGCTCCGGTGCCCCCGGCTGGCCGCCCGTCGTGCGGGAAGCGAAGCGAGGCCGGCTCCCGTCAGGAGAGACTACAGCGAGAAGACGGATGCTCCCTCCTGAACTGGCCTCCCGGAAAGCAGAGCGAGGTAGATAAAATCTTGACAGGGAGGCAGGACGCGGCTGCTCATCAAACGGTCAAGGACATTTAGAGGACACCTGGACCCCGGAGACGCGGGCTCGGCCGCGTTCATCCACCCGCCACAGGGGCTGCCTCGCCAGGACTTTCTCTCTCTTTTTTTTTTTTTGTATTTTTTATAAGTCCATGTTTGCAGGCAAAGATGACATTTGTGTGTCTGTGGAGCTGGTGCAGGCGCACGACGCAGCTTCCTCCTTTTCCATCCTCTTTGCCTTTATGTCTTGGTCCCGTTTCCCTTGCAGAAAGCTGCCTCTGTGTCCTGTTATCTTGTGTTTTCTGCTTTATTTACACTCTGGGTTGCTCGTATTGGAAACACCGTGTGATATTGCAGCTTGTGTGTCTGATGTATGTCACTTGGCATTACGGTCTCAGGTGCATCTGTTTTCCTACGAATGACTCAAGTTTATGTTTCTCGATGGCAGACTATCATCAAGAAATCACATGACAAATGCTAGCGACCATGCGGGGGACCATGAACCCCGCTACACTTTCCCTGAGACTGCAAACTCGTGCAATCCCTCCGGAGATGCTGAGAAAATTGAAGTAGAAATCGCACTGGAGCAGCTACCCCCCTTCTCGGTGTCTTCCGGGGAGACGCCGGGCCGATCCCCGCACACCGTGTTTACAGCGGCTGCATCTTGCCAGCAGCCTCCATGTCCTTCCACACACGGCGGTAAATGTGGCTTTACACGCAACCCAGCACTTTCTCTGTGTTCTCGAGAATTGCGAAGGAGACATAAAAGACACCCGGAGACCCCATTTGTATCCCAAGTGAGAAACGCGACTCGTATGAGGATCCTGTTCGCCCTCGAGGGACGAGGGGACTAAGTTCCCACACGGGTCACCACACTGTCTGCGTCACCGTCTGCAGCAAACTCACATTCCCGGGTCGCTTTTGGAGCTAACGAGCGCCAGACCTTCTTCCTGGAGAATTTGCACGTACAGACACGCGTGTCGCTGGCGATTCTGAGCACGCGGGACGGTCCTGGGAGGCTGCTTCTTGCCTCGCTCCCCCAGACGTGCCAGAATACTACAACCGCCACTTTATAATTACTGCC
>PVJO010032683.1:0-12920 GCA_004026905.1 Hystrix cristata | reverse complement strand
GTTACATGACTGGGCCAAGGTAGGGCTATGCTTGTGATCTTGTGTGGCGCCAATGCTGTGCATGAGCCGGGTGTGGTGGTTCATGTCTGTAATCTCAGCACTACGGAGGCTGAGGCAGGAGGATCACTGAGAGTTTGAGGCCAGTTTAGGCTACATAGTGAGTTCAAGGCCAGCCTAAATTACATGGTGAGACCCATGTAAAAAACCTGTGCATGGTATACACCATTCAGAGACGTAAAACATCCCATTGGTTACTCTCACTGGTGGTCCCACATATGACCTTCTTTTTTTAAGGGAACAACTTGAGATTACCCTTCAAGCTTTCCTCTAATAGTTTCATTATACTCTTGATAACTGCAATGCTCTTGCTGGGTTTAACATTTAAATCCATGTCATAAGTTTTCATCTGTACCCTCTTTCAGCAGCATGCGCAAGCCTCTCCTTTGTCCAGAGCATCAGCTCATCATTGTATATGGGGTAGAAGTAACTTGCTGCCTGGACTCCTGAGAGAGAAGGGCTGCTTATACCAGGGGAAGGCTGGCTGACAAGTCACACAGCTTGATGATCAGTGAAAACAGTAGCAGAGGTTAGTGGGCAGCTACATGGCTCAGGATCCTGTGGGCGGGACAGGTATTGGAAGGCACCTCTTAATTTCTCATCTAGCTTGTGTCTTTCATGCCAAACAAAAGTTCCCTATGTGCTGTGTGGAATTTGCACATGATGGATTTCTGACTCTTGGTCTTTGTGATACTTTAGTTTAATCATCCTATGGATAAACTGGTTTTTTTTTCTGGGGGTAAAATAGCAGTTAACCCCTATTGCTAAAGTGTAAGTAATTTGAAATTACTGTGCATTTATGAATGAGTGCGAATTCTTTCAGTGGTTAGCCCCCAAACAAATCTGAAAAGAATCGGCCCTTAGGTCTGTTGATTTCATAGCAGAAACACTGAAATGAGTACCAGGATTCAGAAAGAATTGGTTCAGTTATAGAAGTTCCAAAAACTTGTAATATAAAGGCATCACTGATTTATTCAATAGATTTCTACAGACCTCGAGATGGGCAGGATCCCACGCTGGGCTCTGCAGCCTGGTCAGGGGTTATTGGGCTCCATTTTAAAGAAATGCCTCGTGCACCTGGTGGATTCTGTTTTATGAATTTATACACTCCTTCCTCTCAAATGGTCAGCGGGGGATTTAAAAATCTCTGTAAGTGGAAAATCATGGCACAGTTCCAAACTTCTCATTACATTAGTGCCTGGCAGATGACCAAAGAGGAGAAGAGAAACTCATGATTATTAAAAATGAAGCAAAACAAAAGCACAATAGCCCTGAATCTCTAAGGTACAATCCAACAGCTTGCAGAAAGAGTAACGGATTTTTTGGGAGGGTTGAAATGTGGTGATACAATTTTAAGGGGAATCAAGAGTGGCCATCAACTAGCCATGTAATTTAAAACTCCCTTAATGTCAGGACCCTCCAGTTTCCTTCTTAGACAAGATAACTTCCTGTTGTTTGCTCTACCTATGCTCTGTCCTTGGCTTCTTTGTGCAAATGAATCTTTCCTGTGTCCTCCTTGTGTTCCAGATCCCACATGGTCTCCCTTACCCAAGGTCATTTTTACACCCATCATCCCCTCTGTTTCCTGAGCGATCATTTTTTTTTTTTTCATCTCCTGGGTCATTCCCATGAGCCTACAATGTGCTTTAGTATATCTTCCATCTTCACTAACAGTCTGTATTGTCTCTGATCTCGCCAAACTTCCACCCTGTTTTGATTCATAGTAAAGCTTCTCAAGTGTAGTTGTGTAGTTAACACTCCCTCAGCTCCTTCTTTTCATTAAGGAAATGACAACAGGATTTTGTCCCTTACCTCTACTAAAGCACTCTTCTCAAGGTCACCAGTGCTCATACATTCCCATTCTAATGCTCGATTTTCTTTTCTCCTCTTATCTAGCATTTTAGTAGCATTCTAAACAGTATTTCACAACTTCTTTCTTTAGCACTGTCTCCCCTTTCTCTTGATAGTCCCCTATTCTATTGACTTCTTCCTTCTCATTCCCATACATTAGACCCTACTCATACTCCTCTTCTTGATGTTTAGAGGTGAGAAGGTCCTGGGAACTCATTCAGCTTACCTTCTTCTCTGTCTTTTCCTCCTTCCGAGTGAACATACGCCATCTCGTGTGTTAATGATCATCTGTAAACTGATCTTCCACACTTTGGAGTTTTTATTGACATCTCTTTTTCATTCATTTCTGTATTCAAATCCATCTTCAAATACTGACTGCTCTTGCCCTTTGGCATATGTCTAGAGCAGACTCTTACTCCTACTACTTTGATGATGGGGCCTACTTTGCCTGGACTGCTGCAAAGACCTCCTCACTAGTCTCCCTGTTTCTATTCCCCATCTCGGAACCTTGTTCTTAAGGCTCAACTTATCATGTCACACTTCCTAGATCCATTCAGTAACCTCCCATCACACTTAGAAATAAACACAATGTCTTATTATACCCTAAATGCTCTAGATTATGTGTCCTCTATTTCTTTCTTTCCCTGTGCTTTAAATCATCTTTAACTTTTCTCACATATCTTTCTCCCACGTTAGAATTTTCTATATTATTCGAAGCCCAGCTTAAGCCTTCCCTCTTTCACATGGCTTTGTCTGACTGACCCAGTCCACAAGGGTTGCTTCTATTTATGACCTAGCATGTCCGCTGTCTTTGGACTATACTGGGAGCATTTTGCTGTTTGTGACACTTATTTGTAGTCCTTACAGTTCTTCCTACATAAGAAATGCACAATAAATGCCTTCTGGTGACTGATGGAATACTGAGCCTAAATATTTTATTTCTGACTATCCATCATTTTATGTTCCTATGTGTAACATAAAAGTGGAAGAATTCTTCTAGAAACAAAGGGGAAATCTGTTTTTATTTTGTTATATTGCTTCTTGTTCCAGGAAGGATTTAGAAGGCTTAAAATGCAGCAAAATAACATATATCAGAAATAAGAAAGAAGAAAAAAGGCAAATCAAGGTTAGGGACATAAAATAGATCCAGAAATAAAACCAATTCCAAAAAAAAAAAAAAAAAACCAAACCAACCAAAAAAAAAACCAAAAAAAAAAAAAAAAACCCTACTACTACATAGTACAATGTTCTTACTACTGATCAACCAAAAATTTAGCTCTTAGATTTATTATCAGGGATTTGGAAAGTAATGTCTCTTAAACCCCAAGCAAAAGTAAGAGTATATTCACCTTTCATAAAGTCACATAACCTCCAGTGTGGCTTCCTGGTTTAGGTCTTTGCCTTTAGACTGGGTAAACAACTGTAGGATGGCAAAAAGTCATTCTGGATCTTTGGAAAGAAGGTTCCAGAGCATGATGATCCTCATCATTGCAAATGGAAAGATGGTCATTATTCTGGTGAGGCAGCAGAATATTCCACCTTCTCCCCCTAGCTAATGGGAACATCTGCAGGGGTGGGACACATCTGGAGTGGGGCAGAGCGAGACGCCTCACTTGGTCTCTGCAGAACTGCTGAGGAGCCAAAAGACAGGGCCCCTGTCTTGTTCATTGTCTCCAGCACCGGTGAAAACATTTAATAAGTTGATGGGAGCCTGTACAGCTTAGAGCTGCTTTTGGATTACACTAAGGGAAACTGGCTTGAACTAGCTGAGGCACAAAAGGGAAGTTTATTATGAAGATAATGGGCTATTTCAAGTCATGTACAAAGGCTTCACGATTAGACTGGCACCAGAAAATGGAAATCACTCCTGTCTTCTTTGCTTTTCTTGCGGCATAACTATTCTTTTCTTAGCATAATGTTTTTCTTTCACATCTCCTATCCACAAGGTGAAGGTAAACTGGCTAATTTAGTAACATACTACAAAGAGAGACCTGAGGACTCCAGCCCTTGTATATTCTGATACAGTAGATCTGAGGTAGGATCCAAGAATGTGTCCTAATAAAAATCCCCAGCTACTATGATGATTAGCCTGGATTTGTGAACTCTTCAGTAGCTTGAGAAAATGGTTCATAATTCACCGAGCATGGTGTGAAATACACTACTACCAAAGCAACAGTCAGAATGACTCCCTCTGAATCACATCCTGTAAGAGGTACACATTGCTTTCTTCTCCAGGATTGTTTAGGAGGGTGACCTTGAAGATTCTGAGTCAGATCTAGCACCCCGTCCAGAAGCCAAAGTGTTGCTTGTGGTATCATATATGTGTGTATATATATGCATCTGTGTATATGTGTGTGGTATATATACATGTATGTTTTTGTGTGTGTGTGTGTGGGGGGTATGAGCAATGGCAATATGTCAAAAGTCCAGATCAAAGGACATATTCCCTCGTTTAAAGTGGCTTGTGTATTATCCAACTCCAAAGAGAGAATCTACCTTAATACATGTGTTTTCCCCACTGGAAACAAGGCATGATAGGAATACTACGTGTAATTCCTTAAATAAGCGTGTTGTCTCTCATTTACAGAACAAGAAGTTGAAATAGAATTTCTATTTATCTGAAGTAAGACACATAGCAGATGGATGATGTAGAGCTGGGATTCAAGATTAGTTTATGGTTTTTGATGTGGAGAATTTTTCCAGTGGCAAAGTTAAGGAAAGATACCTGAATAACCAGAGATGCTGGCAGGAAGTCTTTGCCATCACTGGGCTTGCTAAGTAAAGATGGGAGGGTCATCATTTTCTGCCACCCCATTATTTACCTTTACCTTAGTCTCACATTGGCTGTCTTGGGTGCTGATTGCTAATGGGAGGTTGTCAAATTAGGCTGACATTTACCCTGAGTAGTGACAACACTGGTAGTAGTATTACTAGAACGAGTAGTGCTGTGGGGCACTTATTGCTCATACTTTATGCATCACAACTCCACAAGGTACGTAAGTATCACTGATACCTTTTACAGATGAACCTAAGGCTTAGAGAAGCTAAGGAGCCCAAGATCACCATGATCACAAGTGCCAGAGGGTGGATTTGTTATAGTCCAGATCTATTTGCCTCTTGCTGTTATGTATTCCGCAAGTTTCACTGTTCCCTGGATAATGGGTCAAAACTCAACACACTTCTGTCTGCTTTTCCTTACCTCAGCAAGACTCTTTTTTCCTACCTCGGCTGGCATTTTTGTTCCTTAATTCAGAAAGTGAAAGCGACGTTAGCTGCATTTGTGTGTGCCCCCTAACAGGCAGAGAGTCTCAAAATTTAATAAGTGTCTCTTGTAGTTAGTCAAGAAAGTAATTAACACCAGGGCACAGAGGGCACACTCAGCCTCCAATGTCTGGCATCAAGAAAGTCGACTGTTCATCATTAGCACATGATTAAGTAATTTATCATGTGAAGGGAATGCTGGTAGAGTGACTACACTTATTTGTATTTATTGGAGGTCTGATTTTATTCTATTTTTCTTACGGGCTTGGATGGCCAGGGAATAGGCTGCCTGCAAGGCAGGCACAGAAAGGAAGTTCTCTGGTCTGTATGGGACCAGGTAGAAGAGCAATCAGGATTGGAAGGAAGGTAAAATTTATTGAGAATACTGACAACCAGAGACACTTTCATTTTCTTTTTTGTCCAGGTGAAAAATATAGATTGGAAAGATCAAATTATTCATTTAAGATTATACAAGTAGCAAGAAAAAGAATTTGGTTTTGCTTAAGTTTGATCCTAATTTTAATTTTTACACTTTCAGCCTATTGGCAGAGTTCAGGATTTGTGGGTAATCAGAATACTGACATGATGTAACCAAAAGAGGAACTGTTAAAAGGTGGCCCAAAGCAAAAAGATAGATGTGGCAGATTGTATTTTCTGAAGACGGCCACACTCTATTTATTCCACCTCACTTGCTCTTCTTACGATGTGAAGTTTAACTTTATCATTGAGAGACAGAGTCTCTTTCTTCCCTTGAACTCTGGCTTACTTATTCTTGGAACAGGCACTTTTGGGAGCCGTGAACCCATATGTAAGAAGTCCCATTACCCTGACTCCAGTCCTGAGCTTCTCCGCTGGAGACCCCCAGTGAAGCAAGAACCTTGGGGTGGAAACACTTGAGAAGCCAGCTGTCCCAAACCCCAGAGGTTCAAGTCTCTGCTGCCCGGAGACCAGACCCATGAGTAAGTGGGATTTCAAAAGGTGGCTCCAGTGTGGCCTTCAAGCTGCCTCGGCAGACCCAGACTGGAGGGAAAGCCACCTCTTTTGGTTGAGACTGGCCCAATTTGCATATTTGTGAGCAAAATAAATGTCATTGTTGAAGTCACTACATTTTATGGTAGTTTATCATACCAACATAGTAATTGCTGAAGTAATCTCCTGAAGTAATTGGCAAAGCAAATAATTTTAGCATCTAAGCACCTGAGACCTGAGCGTCCGGGTGCATCTTTTATGCAGACTCAGTCATCCAGTCTTAAATGACCCGAGCAGGCCATAAAACTTGTCATATTCTCTTAGGAGACTTTAAAATGGCTGTCTTCCTATGACTCCTAGCTATGTACGGTCTTACTTTGCACATGTGGAAACACCATTGTCAATCCGAGCAACATACTCTAAGGAAAAATTCAGAGTTTGTGTGATGGCACTAGGCTGGGACATTTGGGGGACCTTGCCAGAGTAGTTGATATTTGAGCTTAGTCCTGAAGAATTTTGTTTGGCATGGGATTAGTAGGGTATCTCAGTCAAGAGAGGGATGTAGGCAAAGGTTATGGCAACCAAGTTTATGGCAAACTTGTGCTGTAATGGCAGGACCGGTCTAGCTAAATTGAAGTTTCCAAATATGGGCAGAGAGTGAGAGGAGGCAGGGGATACCTTCCTTACCTTTCATGTCTCTGGACAATTCAAGGAACATCAGGAGCCGGATCCACAGGAGAGGGAAAGGGCAAGGTCTCCTGAGGAACAAATATTAATTCTGTTTCATTCATTCATTCATTCATTCTTCATTCAATAAATATTCCCTAAAATTGCAAGAAATGGAAACAACCATTCCATTTTTAGACATTAGCAGAGTAGGCAAGTAAAGACGTCTGAGGAGACTGTAACTTTTCCATTTAGGCCCTAGACTATTTCCCTTCCATTGTCTTACAACTCCTTGCTCTCAAAATTAACTTTCCCTTCTCCTACTCATTTAATCTCTGCCTCCCTGCTGCCTTTAAATATATATATGTGTCACACCCACAACTAGTATCTTATTTTGCCTTAGTTACTTTTCTTGTTGCTGGGACAGAATACTCGTCACCCAAATGTAAAGGAGGAAAGGTGTATTTAGCTCACAGTTTGTAGAGGTTTCAGTCCATAGTTGGCCGGCTCCAAGGCAGGGTGGCCTGGCAGAGGAGAAACGGTTCATGGCAGGCAGAAGGCCAGCAAGGCAAGCAACAAACCGCAAGCCTCTTTCTGTCTCTTATATTTTATCCAGGCTACCTGGCCTTAGGCCGGGTAGCACTCACACACTTAATCCTAGTGCCCTTAATCCTAGCATTGCATCGTGAATCAGTCCCAGCCTCACATACTCTGGATCCAGCCACCTCTGACCACATGAGGCTTGAGGGGACATCAAGGTACAAGCCATAACATACTTGTTTCTTTCAGTGACATTCCCCTTGAACAAATGCATCTGAGAGTTTAATTTACTCTTCAAAATGGCTTTCCTTGGATCTGGCTGACCAACCCTAACCACTGACCCCTTTCCTTACCTATATATTTCCTACATCAGTGGTGATGGGCAATGATGGTCTTTCTTTTACTGCACTTGAGATGCCAGCCACCTTCTCTGAAGTACCTCCGTCCCAAATAATCTTTCTCCATTCCTGCTGACAACGGTCTCTTGTTTGGCTTGCTTGTCTCTGTGTCTTGTGCCACAAATATAAGTGAAAGAGGTCTTTCGTGAGAGACCTCCACCCTGACCTTCTCCTTCCCTATTCATAGGCCTTAATACCTTTTTACACATCATATCGTGTACTTATTCATGTGTCTGTACCCTGTGACTTTCTACTTCTTGCACAGAAGGTCTATGAAGGCAGAGGTTATTGTTTTGTAGATTGCTGTGTCCCCCATAATTAGATAGTAGTAAGACTTCATGATTAAAAACACTGGTGTGCAGGTTTCTAATTCCCTCCTTCCTTTTCCTCTAGCTTTCCCCAAACTCTGGGTGCCCACTGGCGAGTGGGAGAGAAGGGAGGCAAGTGGAGCTGAGTCGCACAGAAGGCCTACCTGCAACACTCTAAAGAGCAACGGGTGGGTGCAGGCGTGTGGCTTCCGGGCACAATCTGTGTCTTACTCTGTGAGAGATGCTGAGGAAATCAGGGGTGTAGAGACAGAACGAGCCACTTTCTAAGAAAATGGCTCATTTCTGTTTCTTCTTGCTCATTTTCTCCCTTTATCTTTTGGCTTCCCACATGTTTTCCTTGCTTACACTTGACCTTGTTTTTGTCCTCCAAGTTTATAATTATGCTAAATTTCCCTAGTTCAGTGTGACATTGGGTCAGAAGTTAATCATACAGATAAAATGATGCCTTGTGTTATGTTAAGCCCATGGAAGACTGTCACATTAAAGTGGGCATTTAGATTGCTTTACAGGACGTATGATTAAGATTAGCTCTCCTAATCCTCCATTACCGCCCTCCCCCCATTACCTTGACTATTGCTGGAAGGCTGTAATTTGCCCCAGCCAGGATGAGTGGTTATTTTTGCCAGAAGCATATTGTCTGCCTTTATTCCATCCCTGCAGATCAAAAGCTGGAGTTTTGGCAGATTACCAGTGGTGTTGGAGACTCATTGCCCCCCAACTGCGAGATCATACTTTTTTATTTAGAGTCAAGTCACGGAAAGAATCAGAAAGGATTATATTGACAGAAGTACAGGAAGGAAGTAAATAAATGTCTTCTTAAACAGCCTCCATGGAGCCTCCAGGTGCAGGCTCCCTTCCCTGTTGGGGGAGGATGGACATAAAATCCCTGTCATTTCCCACAGGACTCTGGAGATGCCGATTGCTCTGTCATCTGTCCGTGTTTCTGGGAAAATGGCCACGCTTCGGCATTGCTGACACCTGCACAATCCTTGCATAATCCTGGCCTCTCCATGTTTCTAAAGGCTCCAGAGGGGCCACGGAAAGAGGCTTGTTCCAATCAGAGTGGCCCAAGCCCCTGAGGAGAGTCTCCAAACACAGCTTCCAACAGGAGAGACTGAGCGGGTTCAGGGTATCTCAGCACTAGCATGGCAGAGTCTGTAAGGCCTGGAGCAGGTGGGGGGTGGAAGGAAAGGCATATTTGATGTGTTACTAATTATTACCTGCATACCACACGCTCCCCAACCCTGTGCTTCTTCTAGATGTCCTTTTATTAACTTATCTGATGCTTTACCTCCTGGTCTAGTTCAAACCCTACCTTCTTCCAGAACATAGAGACCCCTCTCTCCTTTACTGATCTTCTGTTTATAAAGCATTTTTGTCAGTGATGACAAGTGGTGTTGGCATCTGACCTGGGAGGGGATGTGAAACCTTTGTTGGGTCAGCCTTCTTCTTTCACAGAGATGGGAACAAAGAACCAGGTAGATGAAAAACCTTGTTAAAATTCTCACAGCTGGAGTGTGCATGTAGGGACCATCGCATAGGGCTTCCATCTTCCACAAGTTTTCCTTCATTAAGCCATTCTGAAAAGTGCTAAAACTGCTGAAGTTTTTAAATGATATCGTCTCATTATAGACTGGGAGTCATTCTGTGCCTAGCTCTGTGTGGCTATAAGTCTTGATGAAGTTACTTTATTTTACACTTTGTGCGTACAGAAAGACCGTCGTGTTGTCTTTCTTTTTATCAATCTCTACAATCCTTGTGACACCTATTAATTATTCACATATTTATACAAACATCAAACACATATTATATATAGGGAAGATAATACATAAAATTACTAGAATGAAAAAGAAAGAAGACCAAATTCCTGCCCTGTTAGAGTTTAATATAGAAGGACCCACCGTTACAGTGCTTTGATTTATAATTTTTCAACTCTATGGTGATGTGAAAGCAATGTGCATTAAGTAGAAATATTCTTTGAATTTTGATCTTTCCCTGGGTGACTGATATGTTGTCACCTCTGCTTCATGCTGTATAGGTCAGTGAGTCATGTGATCGCAAGGGGGACACCCAGCACTCTACAGTGTACTGTGTGGCTGTGCCAGGATGTTTGTTAGGGAGATAGACCCAGTGTATTTTTGACTTCTGATATTTTCAACCTATAATGAGTTTTTTGGTATATAAACTGGTTGTAAGTTGAGGAGAATCTATAAATGTAAAATTAATGCTGTATAATGTGAGCAGGTACCTGAAGGGAATTTGACCAACGTGGGACCTGAAAAGGTTTCCCTTGGGCAGAGTGAGGGGGAGAGGTGCGTATTCAAGGCAGGGGAGCAGCTGGGGCATTGCGAGTGAGGGGTGAACAACTGCAGAGGCAGGAAGGGCTGAACCAAGCCAGGTCTTTCAGGCTATACTAGAACTTTAATCCTTTTAACTTTTAGATGAATTATTTCATATAAGTGAAATGTGTGTGCACTCCAGCACCTCTTGCTCCGCAGCACCTCTTGTCACAGCTACCTGTGACTCCACACAAGAAAATGCAAATACATTCTCATTTCTCATTGTGTTTCAGTCATCCTTCTAAAATACGTTCTTCACTTAGATCTGGCACCTCCCCCTCTTTTATTCTCAGTCTCTTTCTGATCTTTTTGACCTGTAAATGTTACAGTGCCTTGAAGCTTGGTCCTTGACACTCTTTTCTCTAACTACATCCATTCTCCAAATAATCTTATTTGGTCCCGTGGCCTTAAACACTGTCTTAATACTGATCGCTTCTGTGATTTTATATCCAGTTCAGTCTTGTGAACTCTAGATTTTAAATCAATTTGATAAATGATTTACCTACTTGAAAAATCTACTCATCAAAAATATCACCCCTCATGAAATTTACTTCTTTATTTCAATAAATATCACTTCTCTATTTTCCACTTTTAGAGCAAAACAAAACAAAATAAAAACTAGAGCTGCATTTGACTCTTTTTTTCCCCTACTTCCTATACCCATTCTATCAGCAAATTCTGTTGGGATCTTACTCTGAAATGTATCTGAGAGTCTGAACACCTTTCAGTAGGTGCACTTTTCCCTGGTCTAAACAGTGATTCCCTTTCTGGAATATTTGCTTTCATATTTTCTTCACTGCTCTGCTTAAATTGCTACTTTCTCAGTTCCTTTCGGCCTTTGCTCATATTATATGTGTGACATAGAAATTTCATCCCCTCTCTGGGCATTTTCTGTGCCCTTAACCCTACCATACTGTATTTCAAACCCATCACACCTGATATATATATTTGTTTTATTTGCTATTGTCCACCTTCCACCCTAGCATTAAAATAATTACATCAGGGATTTTGTTGATTTCACTTACAGAAAAAGGCCAGTATTCAGGATAGTAGAAGGCACCTAAAAAGAATCATTAAGTATTACTTGAATAATAAAATGAAATCCTGCAGTAGACCAATTCCACTTATGAAAAACACATTATATAGAACTACATGGATGATACTAGCATCTTTAGTCAGAGATATTTCTGTTGAGGTCAGCAATGTTTGCTTGATGATAAAACAAAGAAAATAAGAACAGACAACTCTTTCAAGGACTTTGATGGTGACTGAGAGAGAGAGAGAGAGAAGGTGACATTAGAGGAGAATGTGGAAACAAAAGTAGCTCTTTCAAAAAAAGTTGGGCTATAATTGAGGGTGTTTGCATGTTGATGACTAAGAATCAGTGTAGAATACTATGGTAATTATATCTGGGAGAGAGAGACAACAGTGGTAGACTGATCTCAGAAAGAAGGGTGGGCATGCTGCCTAGAGGCGAAGGTTTGGTTTTTGAGAGAAGGTTACAGATGCAGTTAGGGCTGGAAGTCCTGGGTTCAGGGTTTCTTTTTTGTGGTGTTCTCTTCAGAGGGCACGAGGGTAGGTGTGGTGAAATGGTGAGTACTGGATTCGAGCGAACTGGAGAACATGTGTAATAGTCATCATGGAGTGCAGAGCTTGTGCTCGCCAGGGCAGAGTAGCTCTACTGCCAGGCAGAATGGCATTTGCAGGGCCCATTTCAGTATGGTCAAGGAGAATTTATAAAAGCATTATTGTAAACTACCAACAAAGTGAAGAGACAACCCACAGAGTGGGAAAAAATTTTTGCCAGCTATTCCTCTGACAAAGGACTAACATCTTGAATATATAAAGAACTCAAAAAAATCAGACCCCCCCAAATTTAAAGACCCAATCCAAAAGTGGGCAGCAGAAATGAATAGACACTTCTCAGATGAAGAAGTAGAAAGAGCAGATAGACATATAAAAACATGTTCAACATCACTGGTCATTTGAGAGACACAATTAAAACAACCCTGAGATTGCATCTCACTCCAGAAAGAATGGCTATTATCAACAAATTAGCCAATAACAAATGCTGGAGGGGCTGTGGAGAAAAGGAACCCTTTTCCACTATTGGTGGGAATGTAGACTTGTACAACCACTATGGAAATCAGTGTGGAGATTCCTCAGGGAACTAGGACTAGAGATTCCATTTGACCCAGCTATTCCACTTCTTGGTATCTTCCCAAAAGAATTAAAATCATTATACTGCAGGGATATTTGCACACCCATGTTTATAGCAGCACAGTTTGTAATAGCTAAATCGTGGAAGCAGCCCAAATGGCCATCAACAGCAGAATGGATTAAGAAAATGTGGTATTTTTATACAATAGAGTACTACTCTGCCATAAAGAATGATAAGCTTGAGATATTTCTAGGTAAATGGATGCATCTTGAGACCATACTCCTAAGTGAAATAAATCAGGCACACATGTTTAAATACCGCATAGTTTCTCTGGTGTAAGAAACTGAAG
>PVJO010032682.1:0-12900 GCA_004026905.1 Hystrix cristata | reverse complement strand
GCTTGCTTTAGATCCACATTCCAGAGGATATTAACACAAAGAAGGTGACCCGAAGTCTTTAGTTGACTGTGCCATTCCAGATGAATGTTAATGGAGTAAGGTCAGCTTTTGGTATTAGTCGAAAGCCTAAAGCAATTCCAGAAAGCTCTTATAGTTGTCATTTCATTGTGTTTGTTTCGTATTATATTTTGTCTTTATGGTGTTCATTTTTAAAGCTTCTGGATAACATCTCAATTTTTCAGACTTAGAGACCTCACATAAAGAGCAATTTTTCATCTCCTAAGGGAAAGTAGAAGGCATGAGAATATCAAGATTACATTGAAATATGGTCACAGGCTCTAAACAGAAGGCTGTGGCCCACTGGAAATCTCAGATCACCATATTCCCCACCTGGCTGGCTTCATACACTTACATTACCTATAACCCACAGGACCTCTCTAATTATGTGAGTTTAAAATTTTTGCAAGACAGTGAGGGAATGCAAATAGCAATACATTCGTACAGATTAGAAGGAAAAAGCTATAGGCCATACTACTCGGAAATAAGAAAACTTTCAGAAAGCTACCTGGAATCTGAGCAGTCTTGCAAAAGAAATTGAACATTCTTAGCGCATTTTTAACCCAACAGTTCATGAGCCAGAAGAGAGGCTGACAGGACACCAGAAGACCTCTAAAACTAGGAGAGGAATGGACAGGTGACTAGCCATCAGTGGCCACAACCCAGGCAAATGCTAAATTATATAACCTTCAGGTCTTGAAATTAGACACGATCTGGTAAACAATGAAGAAAATGAAGAAAATGGAGTTTTAGAACTGGGTCATACCATCACTGTTGGAAGGACAGCACATGTAACTTGACACTTGAGGGTTGTAGACACTGGTCCTGGTCAAACAGGAGCTGGGACATGGCAGCAGGGCCTGTCTCAGACAGAGGGCTCTGGGGGCCACTGCTGCTGCCAGGAGAAGGCATGAGCTAAGCCAAGCGGCCATCCTACAGAGGTGCTTTTAGAATGAGACTCCAGAGCTCAGCTAAAATAATTGAAGGCTTCACTCTAATGCAAAAGGTTAGGATTGCCGGGGAAAGCGTACACACAAGAGAGGCAAGCAGCAGAAGTTTGGTTCAGAGTGGATATTCTTTGGAGACACGTGACATTGTTACAGCAAGTGTATGGTAATTACCCTCTGTCCAGACACTTTATGCTCAAAAGATTCTGCCATAAATTTATGTTAAAGAAACGTACTGATTCCCCAAGATAACTATGAGATTTAAAACTTAAGGGAAGGCTGATATTTAGTCTCACAGACAAAGGTAGAGTACATTTCCTCTCTTTCTAGGTCACAGAGTAAGTCTCTATAGCAACTCTAGACCTGAACTGAAGCTGCATTGTTAGTGTCTGGTACCATTAGCTAAAACGACCTGGAATTTTATAAGATCAGTGCCAGGCCTGCACATTTGGGCATTAAGCCACGCAGCATTGGATGACCTTTGTCTACAATGACATGCGACAAATTTTATAAATCAAAGAGGGTATCTCTTTAACAATCCAAATTTAACACAGACATCACAGGGAGAAGCAGAGAACAGAAAGGCGTAATACTCATTAACTTGGGTGAACTGGGGTAAAATACTGTGAACTTTACTTCATCATATGCAAAATAAATGTAGTATTAATGCCAACTGGTAGGATTGCTCAGTAATTACTTGACAAAACTATGTGAAGTGTTTAGAAGTAACTCTTCATTGAATATTCATGATGATGGTGATGATGATGATGATGGCAGCTGGAAGTGAGCTGGCTTTTGAATGTTGTGTGACATAGAATGAAACATTCTGAGGATTGCAGTCTAACAGTTATTCTTATTAGGGGATCAGGCCAGGCGGAAACATGGCTTCTCCTGATCAACTCCTTTCGGGTTGATGTCACTTCCTCCGGAAATCTTTGAGTCAGGCACTCTAAATTATTTTTGTGTTCAAGGCTTCCTGTCATTTCCTTATCCCCATATTTAGAAATCAAAGGACTAATTACTTATTCACTGAGATGGTATAAATACATTCTAGTCACAGAGTAAGGCAATGTGTACATGAAGGTTAGATTAGTCAATTTTTTATTCAAAGGGTAACTGCTTGAGTACTTTTACCCTAGATATAGAGTATGTCATAGAAAATATAGTAAAAAGTATAATCCTTTGCTTTCATAATGATTCTAGGAAAGAAAAGAGAGAAGCAAAGAAACAAGAAACTAAACAAAGAAGACAATATCGAACATGAAAAAGTACCAGGGAAAAAAATGATGCTGGGTAACGGGACCCAGAGGACTGAGGAGTAACGATCTGGGCTCTGTAAATTAGATGGTCATGGACAACAGCTCTGAGAAAATAGCTTTTTGTTTCAGACATAAGCAATGAGAAGTCAGGTGCTACCACCGCAAGATCCTGGAGGACACAACGGCAGGCAAAAGAAGTGGCCTGAGTAAATGACCCCAGAGGGGAGCTGTGTGGCCCTTTTAAAGGACCAAGAGCACAAAGTAGGTTGAGAGTGCAGTGAGAGGAGGCCAGAGAAGGAGTTCAGACTCTGGGCTTTGAACATGCTGGCAATCTGGATGTTATTCCGATCCCAGTGGAAATTCATGGCATTTTGTCAGCAGATTTAAGTTATAAAAACTACCATGACTATTATGACGAGAATACACCCATTCTGTTGTGAATGCTGAATGAACACATTCGACATAATCTTCAGACATCATTAATAATGATGTTGCCGGAGATTTCGCTTCTATTTCAATGCTACATAATGATGTCTAAATCATTCTGGCTGAACATTTCAGTCTAATTGTTCTCTATTCTCCAACATCCCCTAAATGATTTTGTTGACAGGTCAAAAAAACAGCTTTAATTAAGCCACTGTGGGTCATATTTCAAATCAAAGACTGCTAATTTAAACCGGGACCCAAAATTACCAACCTATAGAAAATTATCCTACCATAACTCCAGTTTGTGTAGCCCGATCACTCAAATTATCTAGCAGAGGCAGTGAACTTATTCATGAATAATTTCCCAGGATGTCCCTTCAGAACAGGAAATATTCTATGCGGAACGTGACTTAACATTTTCTCTATCGTTTGCAACGAACTGAAATTCAGATTACGAAAAACTAAAAGAGTTGTATTTTTCCTGACTTCATCGTGTCGTATTATCAGAACATTTTGGGCACATACCTAGACATTATCTTCAGTTCCTCTTGTAACATGTTATGTGAGTGAGGCTAAAACCGATATTGACTGTGAACGTGGTTGTAACTTACTGTCCACGTCAGAGTTGTGCTCGAAGCTTTTTATTACGAATTCATACAAAGCTTCCCAAAGAGGTTTCTTTAGTGTCTCATTACGTCATTATCTTCAAATACTTGTAACAATCACTGACAATTCTGGGTGCTTTGAAGTTTTTAGAAAGTTTCTAGTTTCTTAATGCTTTCAACTCATAAATAAACTCTGTATATGTGTTCTATCATTTACTTCAAAATAAATAATGTTCTTTATTTTCCTGTCTGCATAAAATTGTTTTATGTATACTCTGTTCCATGATACCGGTAGGTACTGGGTAAGTGAAAGGTGTATTAGGAGGTGAGGTGGCTGCCTTTAGGGGATCTAGAAAACACACCAGACCAACAATTGAATCACCCAGTATATGTTACAAAGGAGAACCGGATGCTACAGAGATTTCAGCCCTCCTCCTCACTTTTTGACCCAACAAAGTGGCATAATGGAAATCATGAGAAATCTCATCACATTAGGTACAGAACAACAATGCTTTGAGGGATAAATGTTATTATTATGTGAAAGAGGAATTTTTTTTTTATACAAATGGAGCTGGGAAGAATGGGGTTCCACAGTGAATGTGAACGCTACAGGTAAAATAGTTACTTTCGCCCCCAGTCAGAAAGGAAAAAGGTAACGCTGTAAATGAACATGTTGGTCAGCTTTTTGAGAAGGCGTTAGGATGCCCATTATTACTTCAGAAGTCATGAGGTAGGTTTTCTGAGAAGGAGTTGTGTTAAGGGATTTAAGAAGTATAACGCTTTGGGATTCCATTGTAGGAAGAGGGGGATCCAAGGTTTAAACTAGAACAGGAAGCCATTAGAAAGTTAATAGTTTGCCAGAAACTGCTGAGGTCAAGGGCCTGGAAATTGTGACGGGAGGGGGCAAAATGGTATATTACTTAGCAAAGTAACTGTTTGGAAGTAAATTAATCCAGTTGACTCTCTACCACATAGGTAAATAAATTGAATTTCTTAAAAAAAAAAAAAAAACACCAGCAGGTTCTAGAGAGGTCCATGATTGTGTGATTCAGAACTAATTTACAAACATTCCAATTTTCCAGTGAAATTTCATCTTATATCCAATATGCACTCAGCCCTGCTATCGATTCTGTAGTATAGCATGCCCAACCATCCCATCACCAGTTGTTTCTTCACACGTGGGTCCCTCCATACAAATTTTTTTAGAAAACTTAAATACTTAAGACTTTAGTTGTTTAATGATCAAGATTATATACTAATTTTTAGAGGGAAATCTTGCCTTACTTTTTGGGGGGAGAGAGGGTTCTAGGACAGAATTTCACATTAGCTACATGTTAAAGCATATCAGTGTTTAGGGTCTAGACCTAAACATTAAATCAGAATACCCAGGAGTGGGGACCGGACATTGGAACTTTTAGCGCATAGTCATATAAACCATAGTGTTAGTATTCGGGCAGCAGTGAGAAAACCAGAGTGTGCGAGCAAATTTCATGTGGAAGAGAAAAATACTAACCAATTTAATACCAGTCAGACTGAAAAAAAACCACAAAAATTGCAATTGTCGCTCATCTTGCAGTGGTAGAATCAATGTCATTTAAATCATAGAAGATATTTTAGTGCTAGATATTATCAACAATGCTGCAATTTAAGTAAAGTTCATTTGCTGGAACACTCAAATATGTTGTAGATTGGGCCACTTACCTACATATAAAATTTATTTAGAGAAAGAAAAAAAGAGCAAGAGTTCCAGTGAACTGTAATTTTCTAATGTGATTTCTAAAAGGCAACAAAAAAAAATTACAATGAAACAATGCTCTGACCTCAATAATCACACATTACAAATACTTTTATCTGGAAAAAGCCATTAGGAGAAACTGTGAACAAGGTGAAAACAGCTTTTGTGTGTTTTGGATAATAGTAATTCAGCAGGAAAACAAAAATAAAGCCCTATTAAATCTTTCTCACATTCCACAATTCTGACTTCTTCAAGTAGTAACTCTTTGACTCCTGGGTTCAAAAATTTCTGTTCTCAAACCAGGATGTGACTGACCATGGAGTGCTATATCCAGTTTCCTGCATATAGCACTTTTCACTAGGATGTTTTAGATGCTATATAAATTCCATATAAATATACCAAGATTTGTTTTATTTTTTTATTTTCAGGAAGAATTGATAGTATCATTGACAATTTTCGATTTGCTAACAGATTGATTAAACTTTTGAAAGAGAAACTCAAAGCAAAAGAGCTTTAGTTTGTCCCTTAGTACCTCCGGACTTCGCCTTGCCCTTTTCTTACCCCACTGCAAGTACCATCTCTCCTTCCTACCTCACAATGACACAAACTCCTTCCTTCCTTTTTGGAAGCTACCTCTGGAAGTTCCTCTTTCCCTACATTTCCTTCCTGCTCTCCTCATAAAGCTTTCTTTAGCTACCAAACATCTAGAAAGAATTGAATCCTTTAAAGTGAAACTCGTAAGAAAACTCACAAAGTAACATCAAAACCAGTTTAGGAAATGAAAGATTATTTTATAAATTTATCAGTCTGACAAAGCACACAGCATCCCTTTTTTAAAACTAATTGTGACTTTTTGCCACACTCATATTATTTTTTTTTTTAATATTTACTCTACTGAGTCTCCTTCTTTTACTTCAGACTTTACTTCTCTCTCTCCCTATAAGCCTGGGTCACATAGCTGGTTCAGGGTGGAAGTAAAATTGTGATCACGTTCAGTCTGCCTCCTAATCTTATATACTATTTTCTCCCTTGCACTTTTGGTGCCTCGTGATCATTTTGAAGTAGCAACCGAAGTTGAAATCTACTTTAGAGGTTCTACCTGAGTGTGTGTAGCTAATCACATTCCCAAAGAAATGAAGAATATTCTTCTATCAGGTTGACAGGCAAGTCAACCCTATTCACCAAATCTGTAGCCATAAAGGGGGCAGATATGGACAGGAACATAGTACACTGCCTCTACCGTCTACAGGTAGGTACAGGAAACAGCTCAGCGCTGAAGGAGGGGCGTGGTCGCCTACTCATTGCCCGGAATGTGTCATGGATATGAATGTGTAGTCACCCACACTGATAACTTCATCAGAGAAAGTCCCTCTTCATCCTTTCAGTGCTCTGGATCTACCCGAGTAAATAGAACCCAAGGAATTCTATAAAATTATTAAACGCGAGGAACTAGGTACAGAGCCATTGCAAAAATAACTGTGAAAAGTGCCTCAGCTGTATGGTTGAAAGGACAAGAAAGCACATTGCTATCAGAAACTAGGGCTGAGGACAGCGTGTAGGAGCTAGTAACAGAAAAGAGGGTAACCAGTAGGCATAGAACCATGAAAGAGAAACAGGTCTTGCTGAGGCAGCATCAAAACAGAAGAGAGAGTGAAAAGTAGCTAGTTTTCTCCATGCTCCTATCCTCAGTGTCCAGCGGGTGCCTACAATAGTTAAACTAACAAGGAGTCATTGGGCAAGGAAACAGCGAGGGAAAAGTATTTGAGAGCACATAGTCATAGGATTGGCAATAGTCACGGTCCAATCCATTTGACTTGATTCTGATAGCAAAGTATTTTAAAGAAAACCAAATATTTATTATCCTTATTTAATAGTATCTGAAAGTATGTATTTCAAACACCACCGCTGCCTTCTTCGAGGGAAGAAAGACTGTGTAAATGAATTCATTTCGATCAACAGCAATCAATATAATGCCAATGAAGCCGTTAGAAAGATTCTATTAACATAATCATGTCTTCTGACACTTTAAAACCTACTAAGAAGGACTTATATATTAAATATTTGCTAGGTGTTCTCTAGATCATGAGCATCTTTTACCCACCCGTAATCAAATGTTCTATGAATAAAATCTAATTTTTATATCATGTGCAGCTGTGTGTCCTAATTTTTTCATGCAATTATTCATGTTCATTAATTCTTCATGAATATTTTCTTTAAAATTTAGTAATATACTCATCGTGGATACAAAGAATGCGTAATATATTTGTTGGTCCCAATAGCACCAGATCTAAGCGATGTATGTAGCAATGGCTTTCAGAGTTAATGGAATATACCTTCTTTTTCCTTATCGTACATATATATTAACAGGGCATATGGAAGATGACCTATGTGTATCGTTAAAAAAAATTATACACCATTACTGAAAAGACAAAATGTCATTGTGTGTACGTTTCAGTACAGTTACTTGATTTTTTTTTTATTTCATTAGTACATGCTTGCAGTACAGGCATTTTACAATCCTTTGGGGATTCTGCACACGTAGATAATACAGCTTGTCTCTCTTTTAATCTCCTTCCCTCCCCTCTCCCTTCTCCTCTTGTTCCCCTTTCCTCCCTTTCCTTCTTGTTGATATTATTCTCAGTTCATGTTTAATGGCATATCACATCCACATTCATTGAGGTTTTTAGAACTTTCTACATGGCATATCCTCATTCTTCCTATTTTCCCATCCCTCACTCTCACACTTGGTCCCCTGGACGTCTTCCCATCCGTGTGAGATCTACCCCCCACTCCATCTATCCTTCTTTTATTTTTCTCTTAGTCTGTACTTTCCTTTTCTCAGAGGAGAGATACCATATGGTATTCAAGTTTGTGAGTATGATTTATTTCATTCAACATTATATTTTCCAGGTTCATCCATTTTCCTACAAATGTCTCAAGTTTGTCCTTCTTTATAGTGGAGTAGTATTCCATTATATATAGATACCACATTTTCTTTATCCAGTCATTTGTTGATGAGTATACAGGCTGCTTCCAAGATTTAGCTATTACACGTTGTGTTGCTATAAATATTGGTGTGCATGTATCACTGTAGTATGAGGTCTTAATGACTTTGGGGAAGATACCTAGAAGGGGGATGGCTGGATCATGTGGAATTTGTAACTGTAATTCTTTGAGAAATTTCCAAACTGATTTCCATAATAATTGTACTAATTTACATCTCCACCAACAATAGAGGAGGCTTCTTTTTTCACCACATCCGCGTCAGCACTTTTTAAAAAATTTCTTGATGATTGACATTCTTTCTGGAGTGAGATGGAATTGTAGTGCTGTTTTAATTTGAATATCTCTAATGGCCAGAGATGTCAAATTTAGAATATTTAAGTAGAAAATTTTAGGATGATTACTTAATAAAATACTAATAATCATTATAATCATAATGACAGTAACACATTTAAACAGAAGAGATTCTTTGAAATATAAATCCACATGGGAGTTTGGACCTATTAGTGAATACTAAGTGCTTTACATTATTTTATAATCCTCATAATTAACTCATGTGCTAAGTATGTATAGTCCTCTTTTATGTACCAAACAATAGAACTAAGGAAATTTAAGCAGATTTATTTACACCAAGTAATCAGCAGATTCTAGTACTCATTTAAGAATCTTAATCTGTTCACCTAATTAAAAGTATCTGCTCCAAACGTTATACCAAGTTGTATCTAATAGAATAACTCTGAAGTAATTTAGTGCATATATTATATAAGGTATGATTTACTCTACTATAATTTTATATGATCTTTTAATCCATTAAAAGGAAGTTATTACTTTTATTTTGTGTCTTTTCACTAAATGAGACATTGTAGGAATGAGATGTCATTTCTCTTCCTGAAGTCATATTCTTTTGTACCCACTGATCACACAAGGAACTTTATTGTACTTCATTAAAAGTACCAAATCTATACCCTTTGAATATTTGTATCAATCAAAATTGTGTTTCAAGATTGCAAATTGATCTTCTGATCAATGTTATGGTAACTCTTCTGAATTAATGGTATAGCAATTTTCACAGCCCCTGGTTAACACCTGAAAATAAATGTAACCAAGAAATGAGATCATTGGTCAAAAATGGGACTCTTAGATATAATCTTCAGAGTTTTCTATAAATACAGTCAGCATGAACTTCAGCTTGTGAAGTGGAGATGCTACTCTCTTGTGAGAACTCTGGAGAACTTTGCCAATTTAACAGCAAAGTTCAGGGCAGTGCAGACTAGTGGTGAAAAGCAGAAACCCTGCAGCTAGATGAACTAGATTTGACTCCCTCCCTGCTTCTGAATTTGTCACCTAGTTGTCTCAATTAATCTGTGTTAGCTTCCTCATCTATAAAATGGGCATGAGAATAAGAGCTCCTCTTAAGATTATTATTAAGAACAGATTAATTTGTATATATTTATATATCACATACAAGAGTGTCTGGCACATAGTACTTTCACTAAGGTTTGCTGCTACCATAATACTATAGAGGAATTTAAAAGCACTCCCTGCACTATTCTATCTTCCAACAGCCAAAAGTAAAAAAGACTTCTCCACTTCTCATGAGCTGTCCTTGCTCAGTGGGTCCTGTTGTCTGTAACGTCTAATCTCAGGGCTCCCCACAACCCAGTGAAACTGGGATAGACTGTTGGGAGAGACTGAGTGAAATTCTTTCATGTTCTATTTCCCTTCAGTTCAGAGATGCAAGAACAAGCTGGGTTCTTAGGAAGGCTTAACTTATCTTTTGTTTGATGGAACTCTAGCAGGAAAATGAGTGCTTCACTGTATCTCAGTAACAGGGCAGGACAGGAAGACATACAAAGTAAAAGTGAAACTAAAATGTCAATTAGCCATTTAGCATCATCAATAAGTCTGTATGGTGAACCGGAAACTGAAATATTAGGATTCAGAATTCTCCTGTGGGATAGTCAGAGTTTCTTGTTAAGCTTATATGTTAAATCTAAGCAAAAATCTGACTTTATTCAAGGAATAAAGAATTCATTAAGTTTTGCTTTGACTTGAGAGCTAATTGCCTTGTGTAGAGACAGTATCACAATATAATTCTAACATGCAAATGAGGTAGTGAAAATAAGGACCCATAAAAAAGATGCATGAGACAAAGTTTAGCTTGAGAACATGAAACCAGTGTTTATATCCTAAGTCTGCCTAATATTGTTTTTAGTTATCATTTTAATTTTCTTTATTTTCATAAGAGGGATGATAATAATATTTCTGTGGAATTGTTAGTGTTGTTAAATAGTACACTATACATAATGCCTGGTTCTGTGCCGAATGCACAGCAGGATCACAGTAAACGTGACTAGTGTTACTTTAGTGTTTTATGTTTTCAGTGTGATCACAATTATTCCATATAAAGGCAGAATCTAACTGAAACCTCCTTAAATCAGTTCCAAACGCTAAGCTATTTTGATATTTTCAAAATAAGAATCAGCTCTCAGAAGATCTAACATATTGAGTTCATATTTATTCAGGTCACTTACAATGCTTATTATTAAACTTTCCCTTAAGGACAAATATGAGAAGGAAGTAAGGGGGAAAATTACTAATTTTTATGTATCTCCTTTTTATCATTGCTAACTCACTAATGTGGACAATCAGCTCCAACCATCTGTTAACTCGTCTCTCCGAAAAAAAAAAAGCTGCACTTATAATTCTATCAGAGTACAGTCCTTGCTTGAATTAAACAGCTATTCTGGTGTTTAGCATGATAAAGAGGAAGCCCCTTACCTTTATTCTAGAGTGACACAGTTTTCCGGGAGATACTATAGTAATTTTAAAAATAATCTAGAGTCTGCTTTCTATGAATAAAATAAAATCAAAGTACCTGTGTAATTTAATTTGCTCATGTTATATCTTGTAAGTTTCCAACTCTGTGTTTTTGGTAAGCAAATAAGGACTAACCATCTATTCCAGATGTGACTTAATCTAGTCAATTTAGGATGTCTAGTTCTTTGATTATCGATTAACACAAGCAAACTCTGATTTTTAACAATAAGCTTTCTACAGATTTCAATTTAAATTAATAATGTGATGACCGAAAGTTATATTTTAAGGGAGAGAACGTGCTAGGAAAGAGGAGAGAAAGAGAAAGCAATTGCAGAGGAAGATTTTGAAGGGAATACGGTCAGAGAAAAAACAAGCCACCCTTAAAACCGATGGTCTTTGCTGAGTAGAAAGGTGTCTTAGATGCTTCATTAATAAGAAGAGTAGCTCGCCCGAAAATACACTTCAAAGTCGCACGGTACAATTGTACATGTCTATGTCCAGCTGTATCTCTTGCCTTTAAGAAAATGTCATGGTCTAATTAGGAGGTAGTCTCACACTGTCTCTTTAACAGGGTAGAATTCTGACCTATTTTTTTCTTTAACTATTCTGGGTACCTGCTCATTAGACACAAATTGGCTAATTCTATCATACTTAGGGCAAAATTAAATTGAACATTTATTTTTGTGGTGATACTGTGATGCTTAGCTTCTATAAATTTAATTTGAAGGGACTATGAGGCACTTTTTATTCATCATAATAGAAAGCTGCTTCAGAACCGGCTGAGCATCTAAATTTTCTTTTTTTTCAAAAAGTTCAATCAAACTTCAGTCACTCTAGTTTCTTTTGCTTGACTGAATTTAATTGTAACTGTGGACAATGTCCAGTACCGTGAAACCTCAGAGAATTTAACTTCTCATACATACTGAATTGGTAAGAAGTTTAAAATAATGGGCATATATTTACAATATTTTTGCATAATTATTATTGTTAATGGTACAACTGACCAATTCTATGGCCATCATTAAAGTTTCCTTCCCCATACGTAATCTGACCACGATTCCCATTTCTCGCTACAGTAAATGCATCCTCTAGGAGCTGGTGTAAAAATCACAGAAGCTTCTATTTCATACAGAAAAGCTGAGGGCTATGATGTTCCTTTCCACCATCACAATGCAATCAGGACTTGAATAAACTAGGAAATATAATTTTTAAAGCATCGCTTAACAAAATGGAAAACTAAGTGGATCTGATTGCAAAACACATCAGCTATTTTAAAATGAATGAATGCTTATAATTTTTGCATAGAGTTACTCCAAGACAGGACTGAAAATATTTCTTAGAAAAAATAATAATGTACTTAGCTTAAGAAATATGTGATTTTTTTAAAGTAGAAATATCTACTAAAATTTCTCCCTTGAAGATACCTTGTTTACTTTAGCAGGTAACAGCTAGTTATCTAAATTTATGTTTTCCATTTGAAAAGGTAGCATGTGACATAGGCATAAAACAAACCCTGTTAAAAGGGGTATATTTCAGAGGTTTTCAAATTTAGATATGCAGCCTAATCACTTGGAGGACATTTTTTTTGTGCTGTTGTTGTTGTTTTAATCAGAAGGCTCATTTTATGCCAGTGAATCAAGATTTCATGGGCCATGCATGACAGGTGTGCAGGCATCAAATTCTCTCTTTCTTTAAAAAAATCCTCGGATGACTCAAGTGCGAATAATGTTCTTAACCTTTTTACCCCTGATGAGGGTCCTATTCAGCTAAACGTTTTATTCTAGATATTAGAATTCTGAATCCTAAATTTTGGAGATATGAGTGTATAATAATCCCTAACTGGTTTAGGTATAGTCATTCGCTTAACTATACTAAATTGAAATAACTTGGGCTATGGCACAGAATGAAGTGCCTATATTTATTCAGCTTTTAATTTGAAGATAACATATAAGTAAGAAATAGTTCTTTTAAAATTTTAATTTTTATTAGTACATGTTTGCATAACATAATGATTACATTCATTGTGGGGAGTCGCTACGTGAACATAG
>PVJO010032681.1:0-12909 GCA_004026905.1 Hystrix cristata | reverse complement strand
GAGCCAGGTGTGGTGGTGTAATCCTAGCACTCTGGGAGGCTGAGGCAGGAAGGATCACAAGTTCAAACCCAGCTGAGGAAATTTAGTGACTTAGCAAGACCCTGCTCAAAATAAAAATACAAAATAAAAAGACTAGGGATGTCTCAGTGCAAAGGCCCTGGGTTCAATCTTCAGTACCACCAAAAAAAGAAAAAAAAAAACAGAATAGTGAAACATAACTGAGAATCCAATAATATGTCTAACTGATAGTTGACTAAGGTGAAAGCAATTCAGTGGAAGAAAGAGAGCCAAAAAGAAGAAAGTTTAATAAATTTCACCTCATGAAAATTAAAAGCTTTCTCTCTGCAAGAAATAAAAAAGCTACAGTATAGGGAAGACCAAAAGGCAAGTTGAAGACAGGAGAATAAATTTGCAAACTGCATATCAAACAAAAGACTAGTATCTATATCTAAGTAACTCAAAACTCAGTGGCTAAAAACACAAACACTAATTTAAGATAGAAACAGATATTTCTGAGAAAATAATATACAGATGGAAAATTAGCACATGAAAAGAAGTACATCATTATCCAAAGGCAAATGCACGTTAAGCCCACGATGACATATTACCATATACCTATCAAAACGGCTAAAATAAAAAATAATGAAAGCACCAAATGCTAGTAAAGATGCAGAGAAAGTGAATTACTCACATATTGCTAGTAGGAATGTAAAATGGTTTACCCACTCTGGAAATAGTTTAATGCATTCTTATAATACTAAACATGCAGATTACCACACCACCAAGCAAGTAACTGCATGAAAAATATGTTCACACCAAAACCTACACACTAGTGCTTGCAGCCTTGCTTGTAGTAACCAAAAAACTGAACACAATCTAGATGTCCCTTCAAGAGTAAATGGATAAAGAAGCCATGATACATTCATACCACAGAATAGTACTCAGTAAAAAGAAAGGAACTACTAAAATGCAAAAGGCTAGTACTCATGCAAAAAATGGCTAAATCTTCAGGGAATTATCCTGTGTAGAAAAAGCCATTCCCAAAATTTAAATGCTGTATGAGTCTGTTTGTATAACATTCTTGCAATGACAAAATAATAAAGAGGGAGAACATACTAGTAGTTGGATGGGTTAGGGAAGAGGCCAGGGAAGGAATGATACGGAGGTAAGTATGCATATAAAAAAATCAACAAGATGGTTCCTGAAAGTGATGAGACAGTTTGGGATTTGATGGACACATAAAATTGCAGAGAACTAACTATGCATACACACACAAATGAATACAGAGAAAAGCTGAGGACACAGAGTAGATCAATGTCATTAACCATGATCAATTGTATCAATATCAAAATTCTAGTTATGACATTTTAATGTTTTTTTTGCAAAATATTATTACTGTGGGAAACTGGGTAAAGAGTATGCAAGACTTCCCTGTATTGTTTCTTATGCTGGCATAAAATTCTGAAACATCTCAAAAGGAAGTTTAACTTTACGACATTATCATTAAGAAATAATATTAAGAATACTGATCAATAAAAAGTGCTATTTCTAATAGGTACCATTACAAACTCACCAAGATTGGAACTGATGGAAGAAGATTCTGTATCATCTTGATCACTGTCACTTTCCATTAAATTTGGGTCACTTGCTGACTCGGGTCTCATTTCTGAGCTGAATTCTGTTTTGAGCAACATTTTATTTTTTATTTTTATAATGCGTGTTTGTAGTACATAAGGGTCACATTCATCACAGGGAGTTGCTACATGTGCATAACACATTTTAATAGATAAAACATTTTCAAGTGCTGAAAGACAAGATATCTCACCCAGGTTTTTGTTTTTTTTTTCCTTTCAGGTGAGACTATCCTGCTGGAATGAAAGAAAAATAAAGGCATTCTCATACAAAGAATAACTTTTTAAAAGTTGTCACTGGATGACTTACCTTTAAAGAATGACTAAAGGAAGATCTTCAGTCTGAAAGGATATGATGAAGGAAGGAATCTTGCAACATCAAAAAAGAAGAAAAAAACCAGAAAGAGTAGAAGTATGTATGTAGAGAAACTAGAACATTCCTAGAATACTTGAGGGAACAGAAAAATGGTACAGCCGCTCTGAAACAGCTTGGCAGTGTTTTAGGAAACCAAACATACAATTACTATGTGACCCAGCAATTACACTCTTGGAAAGTATCTCAAAGAAATGAAAGCAAATGTTCACACAAAAATCTGTACATGAGTGTTCACAGAGGCTCTAATTCTAAACACCAGGAACGGGAAACAACCCAGATATCATTTAATGGTGAAATGAACCATGGCATATCTATACCATGGAATAATATTCACGGTAAAAGAGAAATAACTACTGATACATGCACTGACTTAGATGAACCTCCAGAGTGAAAAAAGCCAATTTCAAAACACGGTAGACTATGAGTCCATTTATATAAACTACAACATTTTTAAAAAATTATAAAGGAGGAGAACAGATTAGTGGTTCCAAGTGGCAGGGACAGGGCAGAATAGAAGTAGGAGGGTTAAAGGAGAAAAGTAGATATGGCTTCAAAGGATAACAGGTGGGATCTTTATTTCTATATCTTGACTGTGGTAGAGGATTTGGAAACCTACTCATCATGAAGTCTGTCTCTCTCTCTCTCTCTCTCTCTCTCTCTCTCTCTCTCTCTCTCTCTCTCTCATACACACACACATACACACACACGTAAAAATGAGGAATGAGGACATCTCAATAAAATCTGATTTTATCTACACCAGTATCTTGGTTTTGACATTTTACAACAGGTTTGTAAGATGTTCTCACTGGGAAAATTGTGTGCAGCTAAAATTTTTTCAAAATAACTTAACTTTTCATTAGGAAAAGTTACCACTAGTTCACATGAAGAAAGTGATGGTGAACCTTTGAGAGCTTTCAGCGGTAACAGCCAGCTGCAGCGTGTGTGCCATAGGTTCAGCACCACTGGTCTAGACTAACTAGTCTATGTATGATATACATCATTTTGAACTCACCAATGCTGGGAAGACTAGATAGAGATGAATAAGAAGATATATCACTCTCATAGTCCACTGGAGATAAGCCAGCCTCTTCTTCATTCGGTATTCCTATAAAGAAAACGTTTTTGAAATGCTGTAAGAACTCCTAATAATACTGTATATCCAGCAAAACAATGCATCAACAATGAAGTTAAAATAAAGATATTCACAGACAAAGAAAAACCAAATGTATTTGCTACTCACTGACTCTTACTTAAAAATGGCTAAAGGAAAATCTTTGATCATAAAGACTATGATAGAAAGAATGGAGCATCAGGAAGGAAGAAAGCACAGTAGAAGAGCCATGAAAGAACAGTAGAAGAGCAGTAGTATGGCTACAGAGAAACTAGCACCATCATACATGTCTGGTAGGACTGGGAAATAGTACAGCCACTGAAAGCAGTTTATCAGTTTCACATAAAACTAAAGACGCAATTAGCAAAGGACCTAGCAGTGGCATTCTTGGGCATTCAACATAAAGAAATGAAAACTTGTGTGAACAAACCAAATAAACGAAATAAAGCAAAACTAAAACCTTAAATGAGCATTTGCAGTAATGTTATGCCTACTAGTCAAAAACAAGAAACCCAGAGGTTTCAATGAGTGAATAGATAAATAAACTATAGTGCATCTAGACCATGGACTACTCATCAGCAATAAAAAGGGAGGAAAGACTGACATACAACAATATGAGTGAATCCTCAGGGAATTATACTGAGGAGAAAAAACACTGCAAAAGCTTATGTACTACATAATTCATATATAATACTGAAGGAACAAATTACAGATCTGGAGAACAGATTAGTGATTGCCAGCAGCTAGAGACAGCAGAGGTGGGAGGGGGCTATTGATGGGAGGAAAGCAAATGTGGTTATAAAAGAGCAATATAAGGTATCATGGTAGTGACAGAACTGTTTAAGGGTTCCTCTAGTAGAAGACACATGGCCCTACACATATGGTAAAATTGAACTGCAACACACACACATACATATGCACACAAATGAATATATCTCAGTATCTATGGACAATGTCATGTCAAGATCCTATGAAAAAAACTAGGTAATGGGAACACAGGCCCTTGCTGCATTATTTATTACTACTTTATATGTAGCTAAATTTTTCCTGAAAACTAAAAAGTTTAATCAGAAAAAGTTACCACTATCTTGCACTAAAAATGTTAATGAATCTAGATTCAATAGTGCTACATGAAATACATGCCATTTTAAATTCAACAAAATGGTGGAATATGCAGTGAGATGATGTCATTTTCCAATAAAGGTAAGTAATTTGTCTCAGGGCTCCATTCCAGGCTGGTTTGTGCTTTTTGCCAACATTTCTATAAATAAAATATTATCAAATATTGAAAGAAAAGAAATCTCAACCATGAATTCTGTATCAAGCAAAACTATCCTTCAAGAATGAAGGGGAATAAAGATATTCTCTCGTGACAAAAAAACTAGAAGTGTTCATCATTAGCTGAGGTACATTTAAAGGCACAGCTAGCCAGGTACAGAGGCACATGCCTATAGTCTCAGCTACTTGGAAGCCTGAGAGAGAAGGAACACCTGAGCCCACAAGTTTGCGACCAGCTTAGAAAATACAGCAATAACAAAATAAAACTAAAAAGAATGGCTAAAAAAATTTCAGACAGAAAAGAATGATGAAAGACCACATCTTGGAACACAAAAAAATGAAGAGAGAACAAAGAATGTACAGAGGAGCAGAAACAATCACTTATACATAGTTGGTGGGTACCTAACATGGTACGAGCTTGCTGAAAAAACATTTGGCAGTTTCTTATAAAACATGCAATGACTGTACGACCAAGTATTTGCACTCTTGAGCACTTATCCTAGAGAAATCAAAACTCATGTTTGTACAAAAACCTATACATGGAAAGTCGTAACAGCTTACTTCTAATAGTCAAAAACAGTTAAAAAAGAAAACCAGATGTCCTTCAATGGATGCATAACAGATAAACAAGCTGCGGTACATCCATAGCCGGAATAGTATTCAGCAATTACAAGAGGAAAACTGATACATGCAACAAGACAGACATCTCCAGGGAATCAGGTAGGCGTGGTTATAAAAGGGTAAGAGGAGGCATTCTTGTGCTAATGGAAATGTTGTTTATCTTAGATATCAAACCTATTCAGATGAAAAAATTGAACAGAACTAAATACATACACATAAATTAATTAACCAAGGAACTATCAATAAGATTTGTGTATTGCATCAACACCAGCATCCTGGTTATAATGTTGCTCCATCATAGTTTTACAAAATTGTTATCAGGGAAAATGGGTAAAGTGTAAAGGATATTTCTCTCTGTATCATTTCTTACAACTATATGTGTATCTTACATAACTACAAAGTGTAGTTTAACTACTAGCTTTGCGTTAAGGATGTTCATGGATCTAGATGAAACAGTGATATTAGCTAGTACCACAGTACCATCACTGCAAACTCACCACAGTTGGAACAAATGCAGACAAAGGAAGATGAAGAACTTTGTTCTCTGTCACGTCCCAGTGAAGATGGGCAACTTATTATCTCAGGACTGTTTTCTGGTCTGTCTTCCATATATGCTGGCATTTCCATCAGCATAAACATTTTACCTGCTGAAAAATAAGAATTCTTAATCATGAATTCAATATTGGGTAAAATTATCCTTCAGGAAAAAGGGAGAAATAAAGACATCCTCACAAAAAGTAAAATTAAAAGAATTTGCTCCTGGCAGATTTACTTTTTTTTTTTTTTGAGACAGAGTCTCATTATGTAGTTCAGGCTGGCCTTGCACTCACAGTGATCCTCCTGCCTCAGCTTCCTGAGTGCTGGGATTACAGGCATGCATCACCACACCTGGCCAGATTTACCTTAAAAAACAGCTAAAGAACTGGACGTGGTGGCACATGCCTATAATCTCAGCACTCAAGAGGCTGAGGCAAGATGAATTATGAGTTTGAGGCCAGCCTGGGCTACACAGCAAGTTCAAAACTGGTCTGAGCTAATAGTGAGACCCTGACTCAAAAAAAAATACTGATGTGGTGGTACACACCTATAATTCCAGCACTTGGGAGGCTGAGGCAAGAGAATCACTGCAAATTCTAGGCCAGTTTAGGCTACATGGCAAATTCAAGGCCAGCCTGGATTATATAGCAAGACCCTGTCTCAAGGGAAAAAAAATGTTTTTAATGTCCAAAGAAAGATCTTCAGATAGAAAGGATATTTATAAAAGAAGGAATTTTGGAGCATCAGAAAGGAAGAACAACAGAAAGATCAGAAATATAAGGTGTAGGAAATCATCCATACATTGCTCCTGAGAATGTAAAATGGTACAGCCTCTCTGGAAAACCGTTTGGCAGTTTCTTGTAAAGCTAAACATACTATTATCATAAACCCAGAAACTGCACTCTTGGCATTCATGACAGAGGAACAGAAACTTACATTTACACAAAAGGCAGGATCCGAATGTTCATAAGAGCGTTACCTACATTATCCAAAAAATGGAAAGAAAAAACCAGATATCCTTCAATGAGTAAATGGTTTTAAAAACAAAAAAAAAACCTTGTTTATATCTATACCATGGAAAATTCTTACCAATAGAAAGGAAAGAAGTGGAAAACTATTTATACAAAAATGTGCACCTGATTATTCGCAGTAGCTTTATTCTCAATAGCCAAAGATCAGGAACAAAAATCCCAGATGTCCTTCAACAGATGAATGGTTAAGCAAAATGTAGTATATCCAAACCATGGCATATCATTCGATAAAAAGAATAAGCTATTAAAACACACCACAACCCGGATGCATTCCCACAAAATTATGCTGAGTGTAAAAAACAAAGCCAATCTTAACTATGATTGCACTTATATAAAAATCTGAAGGTACAAAATTATAGAACTGGAGAAGAGGTCAGTGGTAGCCAGGTGTTAGCAATGGGTGATATGGGCAAGGAGGGTGACCCAAGAGTTGAGCGCAGTTATGGGCAGACAGCACCTTGCACTGATGGAAATATTCTCTCCCTTGACTGTGGGGGTGGACACACAAACCTACTCACGGGATAAAACTGCCCAGTGCCAAATACACACATGCACACACAAACAGATACAAGCACAACTAGGGACATATCAGTAAGATCTGTGGATTGCATCAATGGAAAAATGTAGTTTTGTGAAATATTACTATTTGGGGAAAAGGGGGTGAAGTATACACAAGAACTCTGTATTATTTCTTATTTCTGCATGTGATTCTGAACTCTCAAAATGAAAAGTTTAATTTCAGAAAGCTACCATTAAGAGTTAATATTAAGGGTTTTGAATCTAAACTAAAAAGTGCTACTTGTACTATGTATCATTTCAAATTTGCCAAAATTGGAAGAGGTGGTGCAAGATGGCAAAGAAGGTGCTAGGTCAGCAAAACTTCCTAGTAATGCTGAGTAGTACATTGTCCCATCATTGTCTTCCAGGTAGGCTTCTGCTTTCTCCAGTATTTTTATCAGTATAACTTTCTCAGTGTCTGAAAGAAAAGGATGCTCAACCATAAATTCTATATGAGGTAAAAGCATCCTTCAAGGAAAACATAAAATAACATTCCCACACAAAGGAGAACTAAAAGAATCTGTTCCTAGCACGCTCACCCATATAAAAGGCTAAAGGAAAATCTTTAAACAGAAAGGATATTATTATAATATTATAATATTATAAAAGTTGGAATTTTGGAGCAACAAGAAGAAAACAATGGAAAGATCAGAAATACAGTGTAGAGAAAATGGATCGCTGCTATTGGGAATGTAAAATGGTACAGCTTCTCTGGAAGACCGTCTGGTAGTTTCTTATAAAACTAAACATGCTATTCCCCAAAGACCCAGAAATTACACTCTTGAGATTCATGACAGTAAATTTATACTTACACATAGCCAGCACATGAATGTTCATAGAGGTTTATTCCTAATACCAAAAGCTTGGAGGAATAATGACCTATGTTCTTCAATGGGTGAAAGGTTAAAAACAACTATTGCATATCCAAACCATGGAAAACTATTCAGCAATAAAGAGGGAGGAACTGGCTGGTGGTGCACACCTGTAATCTCAGCTAATCAGGAGGCTGAGGCAGGAGAACCTCAAATTCAAGACCAGCCTGGGCAACTCAGTGAGAACCTGTCTCAAAATAAAATAAAAATGGCCAAGGATGTAGTTCAGTAGTAGAATACTTGACTGGCCTGCTCAAGGTCTTTGGTTCAATCCCTGGTATCACCAAAAAAAAAAAAAAAACAAAAACAAAAACAAAAACGATTTTCTATCAATACATACAACCACCTGTATGAGCTGAGTTTTCAGGAAACTATGCTAACTTAAAAAAAAAACTACAGGGGCTGGGGATTTAGCTCAGTGGTTAAAGTGCTTGCCTTGCAACCACAAGGACCCGAGTTCGATCCCCAGCACCAAAAAAAAAAAAAAAAAAAAAAAAAAAACCTACATAAGATTTCCTTTATAAAATAAAAGTGGCAAAATTATAGAGACCATGTTTGTTAAACATTATAGAACAGGTGATGGGGAAAGAAAGGGTGACCTGAGAGAGGTGTATTTGGTTATGAAAGAGTGAGATGAGGCAGCTAGTTGTATTCAAATTGTTTTGTATCTTTCCTAGGGTGGTGACAATTAAACCTATTCATGTGGTAAATATTCATAGAAATAAATATAAATATACAAAAATTACTACAAGTAAAACTAGGGACATCTCAGCAACATCTGTGAATTGTATCAAGGTTAATATCCCGATTATGTTATTTTACTGTAGTTTTGTAAGATGTTATTATTGAGAGAAAAGAGGAAAGTATAAAGGAAATAATTATTTCTTACAAATACATGTGAACCTAAAATTATTTCAAAATTTTAAAAAGTTTAAAAAGCGAATCAGACATGGTGGTATACACCTGTAATCCCTGCACTCTGGAAGGTTAAGGCAGAAGAATTGCAAGTTGAAGCCATCCTGAACAATTCAGCCACTTAGCAAGACCTTGTCTCAAAATTAAAAATAAAGGGCTGGAGATGTAGCTCAGTGTGAAAGCCCTGGGTTTGATTCCCAGTACCGTACCGCCAAAAAAGTGAACTACAACCAGCTTGCATTAAGGATGTTGATGGATCCAGAGTCCCTACTGCTACTTGTAATACGTATTATCTGAACCTCACCAGAATCAGACGAGGAGCTGGTGGATGAAGACAAAGGATACTGGCCATTGTCATTTCCCATGTTAGGTGGGTAATTCTCTGTCTCAGGGTTCTTTTCCAAGCTAGATCCTGCTGTTCCTCGCATACCTACAAGAAGAACATTTTCAAGAACTCTCACCCATGAATTTATACAGAGCAAACCTATCCTTGAATAATGCAGAAGAAATAAAGACATTCTTACATGAAATAAAACTAAAATTATTTAGCCGTCATAGATTTATCTTTAAAGAAAGGTTGAAGGAAAATATTTCATCTAAAAAGATATGATGAAAGGAATATTGCAGCAACAGGAAAAGAACAATAGAGCAGAAATATGGATGCAAAGAAACAGTACCACTCATATATAGCTGACAAGAATGTAAAGTGGTCTGGCCATGCTAGAAGACATAGTTTTTCATAAAACAATGTGTATGTTCAAACTTATCAAATTATGTACATTAAATATGTGTATACTTTGCAAATCAATTAATATGGTTTGAATGCATCCTCTCCAAAATTCAGTGTTGCCAATGTGATAGTATTAAGAGAAGGGGCTTTTAAGAAGTGATTAGGCATGAAGGTTCCTCACTCACAAATGGTATTCAGATCCTTATAAAAGAGGTTTCATGCAGTGGTCAATGAGCTTGCCTTTCTGCCTTCTGCCATGTGAGGACACAGCTTTCCTCCCCTCTGAAGGACACAAGCCTCACCAGACAACCAAACCTGCAGCACCTTGATCGTGAACTTGCCAGCCTCTAGAACTCTAAGAAAATAAATTTCTATTCTTTATAAATTTCCCAGTCTGTGCCATTTTGTTATAGCAACACAAATAGACTAAGATCAATTATATTCCAAGAAAGCTATTTTAAACACTGGGGCCAGTTCAGTGGTAAAGTGCTTGTCTAGCATGTGCAAAGCCTTTGGTCCAATGCCCAGTACCACAAAAATTAAAATAACTAAACATGCAATTAACATATAACCAACAATTGCACTCTAGAGATTTTTATGCCAGAGAAATGAAAACTTAAATTTACACAAAAATCTGCAGATAAATGTTTATAACAGCCTTACTCCTAACAGTCGAAAACTAGGAAAAAATTCCTTCAATAGATGAATGATTAAAGCATGCTACACCTATAACATAATATACAGAACTTAGCAATAAAAAGGAACTGCTGATACACACAACTTGGTTGAATCTCCAGAAATTATGTTGAGTGAAAAAAGCCAGTGTCAAAAGTTTACACACTACTGTATTTGTCCAGTTATGTAGCAATACTGAAATGACAAAATTACAGATAGAGAACAGACTGGTGGTCGCAAAGGTTAGAGATACATGAGAGTGGAAGGGAAGGGCAGCCAGAGGGGAATGGGTTTGGCTGTAACAGGTCAATACAACCTTGCGTGATAGAAATGAACCTTGTAGTAACAGAACGTACCATGATGGACTATCATGATGAACACACAAACTTTCTCATGTGATAAAGTTGCACAGAACTAAATTCACAGAGACAAAGATGAATACAGTTATAGTTTCAAAAGATGCTACCACTGAGGGAAATTCCATAAAAGAGATATCTTTGCACTATTTCTTACAACTACATATGGAGCAACAATAATATCAATATAAAACTTTTAATAAAAAAGACACTAGTTTGCAGGAAGGACTTTTTAAAATCTAGATTAAATGATGGCATTTATAATATATGTCTGTGCAAACTCACCAAAACTGGGAAGGAAGCAGACAGATGGCAAGGCAGTATCTGGGTTCACACCCTCATTTCTCTGAATGTCTGAGCAATGCATCCTATCAGGGTTATTGGCCACACTAGGATCTCTTGGTGGTGGAATTACTATAGGTGCTTCTACGGAAAGCTGGGAAAATGAGGAAACACTGTTAGAACTTTTAGTAAGTACCTCCACTGAAGGGGCAAGATACTACAGAGAGACCAGGAAGAACTCTCCCCCTGCATAAGACACAGCTGAAATGAATATATAGAGGCAAATCTAGCAAGTCCTGGACTCTGTGTCCAAGCTCCTGCACTTGAGGGCTTGCTGCTGACTGAAGTGATATTCCTGGAGCATTGGCTTGGGCATGGCTTGCCTGTTTTTCCACTGCCAATGATGTGCCACCATTTCCCTGTCCACATAAGAAAACAAAATAAGTCAAGCTCTTTTCTTCAGTTCCTGGACTTTAATTTCTCATGAGATACACAATCAAAACTTCCTGTGTGAATCCAGATGACCTCTAAAATGACATCAATCCAGTTAAGTTAACTATGAGCAAAAATGAGGATTAAAAAGCTAGTAAAAACATCCACAACAATTTTCCTATTTGCTATATAATTTTCCACTGTTAAGGGTAAGTGCTGTATTTAAATTAAATGATTTTTATTCCCCTTTAACACTACATTTTAATTACATTTTATACATGACAACTGACATAATAATATTCAACATCGTAATATATCAAACCTAAACTTCCGCATTCTCTCAACAGAGTTTTAGTTCCATATCTGGCTATTATTATGAGAAGAGATCAGCTTTACTAATATCACAGAATTCCTAGTTTCATATCACTTCCAGCTGTCTGGCATCTTTAGGAGCAAGAAATTTAGCAAAGTTGTAAAACTGTTTTTATAATACTTACCCGTTGTGACATCGGTGATCTCTCCCAAAACCGTTGCATTTCTGAAAAGATTTCATTCATCCGGGCAACCTGCCTATTCGTTTGTTCAGTAAGTTGTCGTAAATCCTATTATAATACAAAAATTAGTAATTCTTACTTCAAAAGAAAAGTAACACGTGAGAATGCCACTGACCTAAATTTTAACTGTGAGTCACAATGAAAGTTTCTGAGGCACCGGAAACAACCTCTTTCCTACCAGAGGCCCAGGTGTAGGTGACACAGAGCCCACCTGGCTGAGACAAGGAGCCCAGACCTGCCACTATCCTACTCCAATCCACAGAGACAATGGAAGGAGGAAGCAAATGCAACACAGTCCCTCTACACCACCTCATTTATGATACACCCATTTCACATCAGGGAAGGCGCTATTTCAGGAAAGAAATGTTCAAATCTGCTAAAAGGCCAAAGAGGGACCTTCCATGCAATGACTTAGGAACTAACAGTGAATTTTGTGCTCTGGAAAAAACACGGAACCAAACATAACTGATGTGACTTTTGGCATCAACATATTTTACAATTGTGAAATCAACAAACTTACAAAACCATTGAGTACATGACTCCTACATGCCTATCAGGTAAAATTCTGATAAAAATCTGAGAATTCTTGAAATACACAGAAATCTCAAGCAAAGGAAAAATAACAGGAAAGAAACACTTCTTCATTCATTCATTCATTCATTCATTCAAATGAGCACTTATTGAGGGACTGCTACCAGTCAGATCTACTTTGCTGGGAACACAGACATTTAAAAAAAAAAAACAAAAAAACCAACCAAACCCCACTCCTGTCCTGGAGCAATGCCCATCTTCACTGGGGAGAGAGAGAAGAGACAGTTCAGCAGAATAAGTGATGAAAAGCCTGGGACAGTGGTTCTCAAAGTGCAGTTCACTGACCGACACCATCACCTGCAAGCTTGCGAGACACTAACATTGCAGCTCCACCCCAGCCCTGCTGATGGAGACCTGAG
>PVJO010032680.1:0-12912 GCA_004026905.1 Hystrix cristata | reverse complement strand
ATCTTAAATTAAAAATTAAAATTACTCTGAGTGCCTTGGAATTAACCAAATAAATCCTTTTAAGGAGCACCTATAAATCAGATACAGATGAAAGAAAGGGATTAAAGATAGCCTATAAGCTGTCCTGTTGGCATTGAGGAGACAAACTTCTACGTTACGGAAAGGGGCGCATGGTGAAAATGGTGGCTGCCCTTCAGGACTTGAGAGTTTCAATCCAACAACCACGCAGACCTGAATTATTCCAACAGCCAATGAGCTTGGAAGAGGGCTCTGAACTTCAGATAGGATCACAGCTCTGGCTGGCATATTGATTTTAGTCCTGCAAAACTCTGAGTAAAGAAACCAATTAACCCTTGTTTTGACAATGGAGACTGTGACATAACATATTTATGTTGCTTTCAGATTCTAACTTCATGGTAATTTATGTAAGAATATAAAACTAATCAATACTCCTAGACTGAATTGATCTGGAATCAGGCATGAGAATCACATTTCTTTAAAAGTTTTATATTATTCTAATGTGCACTAAAGGAAAAAACCACTGACTTAGAACTTTCATGCATACTTCTTTTTGATTAGTGGATAAGAAAAGATTATCTTCTCATATTGTGTCCTATGCAGCTTGAATTTTCAAATAAACTCTAAACACTGTGGTGTTTAGAATTTCGAATAGCAATCTTTCAGTGTCTCTTTGATTTCTCTGATAGACAGTCAAAGCTAAAATTTGGGCATCAGAGTTATCTTTAAAAAGAGTAATAGGTACATACACGTGTCAGCAACTATTATCCAGTATTGAATGAGAAATTCAGATACCTTAGCTGATTCACCCCAATGATTTTTCATAAATATTTTCTTTATGGCTATATGGTAGAAAAAAATTTCACAGGACTATTTTACGCCCACAACAAGAAGATCACTTCTAGCTGCATGTAAAATGTCTTTTTAAAATATCTTTCCAGCATTCAAAAAAACTGAGTGGAAATTGAGTTTCTGCATTCAAGTGTAAAACTGTAGGCCACGAGTGATTTTAATTTTCAATTTTGTTCTTGTGAGAGTTTCCCCTGGACATTCTGCAGTAGAATATCTTAATTCTTCAAGACCAACATAGTTCTTAAAATTATACCTTTAAAAGAAAAAACAGCACTCTTCCAAATAACATAGAACAATGATTCTCAAAGTTTGTTCTTGGGATCAGCAACATCAGAATCACCTATGAACTTGTTACAAGTGCAAGCTCTTCTGGCCTGGCCTAGATCTACTGAATCAGAAACAGAAGGCAGGACAAAATATGCTATAAAGACACCTTCGAGGCAATTCTGCTACATGTAAATGTTTGAGAATACTTAACATAGAATATAAAGAAAATGACATATATTTACATTCTCACCCCAGAGAAATTTTTGTCTCGACTAGAGTACAAATAAAATTTTGCAAATTAGTCTTTCGGTCTCTAAACAGGAATTAAGCAAGGTTTTAAAAGAAAACCCCTAAAAGATCTAGGAGAAAACACCTGCATGATACTTTCAATATTCTTTAATATTCCTAATATCCCATTATATTTTCTTCTTATTCATTTTACATGGAACTAGCCAAGATCATTCACCATGCTTTTTCTTAATTGAACTTATAATAATATTGGTCTTGATATAAATGTCTGCATAGAAGGTCTACAAAGGTAAGAAAGAAGACAGATTCCCAATAGCATGCTTTTTTTCTGGGCGCTTATTTGTTCACTTGATGTCAACACTCTTCCTTTCCTATTCCAAATTTGTTACCCTTTTTCATCCTTGAAATAAATTTTGAGGGAGACTCTAAGCTTAAATATAGTTATTTCCCATCATCATACTACTCGCATTACTGCTTTTTCTTCTTCTGTTTCATGCAATTTGCATTACCTCATTTTACTACAAATTTCCTTACAAACAACCTTCTGTTCCCTTTCATGACAAGAAGTGGCCCTTATTTTCTTAGGATTGCCTTTTATAGACAACCCACTGACTTCATGTGCAGAATTATTAAATGTCCCTGCCTTAGTCAAAGTTCTTCAGAAAACAGTCTGTAGAAAAAAGTAATACTAATATTTTATGGGTGGAGGGTTAGGAGGCCATGTGAATCTCCAGGGGAGGAAGAACTTGTAAAAATGAACCAAGGCAAGAAAAAAAGCAAATACAAGATTCAACATTATCACTCTGGCCATGGTTTCACAAAAAAGTGTACCTATCTGATTGATCATATGGTCTATTTCCTGAAAGGTTATACTGTATCTTGGATTATTTTATGGGAAGAAGAAAATAGTGGGATTTAGCTAACAAAACCATTTTGCTATGTATATCTTATTGGTTTAGGCTTGACACACAGAACATAAACTCTCTTAGGTTCCAGGTTGTATTACTGGGCTTCCCCAGGCTATCACTAGAAAAGTCAAATTTTTGCAAACACGGTGCAGGACATCATCTAAATCCAGAATGTGTAGGGGAAGCAACAACATTCATGGTGTATAAAACTAGGATGTCCAAGCTATGGTGGCTTCTTCTCTGAGACCATGTGGAAACCTAGTCTCTCAACCCTTGGAGGCTGAGGTAACTACTGTCAATGTTAGAAGATGTGTCTATGATGGTGATGGATAAGGCTCTGCATTAAATAGGCAGTCAAATCTTTTGTTGGCAAGGGTAGGGTAGACACAGAGGTCTAAGAGTACGGGGTGGTGCATAAACTGAATGAAGCCATTGTGCCTTTGCAAACTATTTTCACCCTGACAGTGGAGGTGAAAATAAAAGCTTTGTCAGTTGTAAACTCTAAAGAGTTATAAAGACTTCTGTGAGTGCTGATGTATCTCTTACTGAGCCTATAATAGATATACCGCTTCTGTTTTATTGGCATTCCAAATTTGTATCACTCTCTGCAAGCACTTTTTCTCCCTTGGATTTTGTGCTTTGTAGGATGAACCAGAAATTCATTCTGAAGCCTTAAGTACTGAGTAGTCATGCTCTTGCTGAATTAATGTTGCTAACATTTCTCATTTATGCTAGTATTTATGCATAGAAATATGAGAGATTTTTCTATGAAACACTTAAGTGAAAGATATATTATATCCCCCCATATTCTCACTGTACATTAGCATTTTTGCTCTTCATAATTTCATGGACTATTCCCCTTTTTGAAATCACTAACAAGTTAGAGCCTAAAATTTGGGGACAAGATTCATAAACTTCACAACAGAGTCAGCTAAAGTGATGAAGAAATTGGTTTATATCATATCCCATCTTTATTCCTAAACCAAGGTATTCTCATAATTAGAGATACAACACCATATGTTTGGCATATTGTCGGGTTCAGGTCAGCAAACCCTGACAAAGATAAATGAAGACCCAAGAGATAGAAAATGTCTTTGTCAGGGGGCCAGGGGACTGTACTGGTTTGGAGTGAAGCCCCGAACTGACTTAAACTCCAAGATTTATTGAGGAACAACAAAGGCGTAGAGTTCTGCTGAGTGCAGATATTTGTTTTAGGTAGCAAGGCAGGCAAGCAAGTCATGGTGACAGTTTGACTGAATAATTAACCTTTATCTGACTGTTTTCTCAAGAGCTTTTCTGTTTTTCCTACAAGGTCCATCTCTGCATGGGCTGGCAAAACATTTAGTCTCCAAGATGTTTTGACTCCTCAGAGTTGACAATCTTCTGCCTCCCAAGTCAACTTGAGCAGACACTGACGCATTGGGTATCAAAAGGACCTTCACAGCATGTAGAGTCAGAGCATGTACAGCCTTTAATGGGTATTGCTATCCAACTTTCTGGCAACTAGAAATCTACAAGTTTTGAGTGGCATCAGGTGAAAGGACAGTTCTGATGGGTGCAGAGGGAGAGACATATCCCTTGTTATTTTGGAGAAACAGCATATTTATTTGTGTGGAGGTTCTGTCATCTCAGGGATGCTTTGCAGAGTCTGGCAGGCCCTTACAGGAGAGTCACAAAGTAGACCCTTAGTTCTGGGGAGAAAATGCTTGTGCTGTCCAATATGACCAGAAGTTACTTGTGACTAATTAAATTTAAAATAATGAAAAAAATATAATGAAAAATAAATAAAATATAAAAATCAATTTCTCGGTCTCACTACATATATTTTCTTTTAACACAGGGTCTCACTACATTGCCCAGGCTGGTAATGAACTTGTGATCTTCCTGCAAGGAGTCACCACCCACAATATATGTGTTCAGTAGCTATATGTAAGAAGTGGCTGCTATATTGAAGAGTGCTAAATGAGATTATTTCTATTTTTACAGAATGCTGTACTACTTATCTTTGATTTACATAGTAAAACAAATGGTTGTTCTTCAAGAAAATGGCTACCGGTATGTAGTAGTTACTTTTCTGGAGTCAATGGTTTGCAAGAGAGCAGATTTAATATGGGACGTTTACACATTAAAACATTCACACACACAAACCAAATGCAAGAAGAGTGTGGAATATCTCCCCATGCACTGGAGACCCGAAAGACCCAATCAAGGGCTGGGAGCCCACAGCAACGTCCCATGTACATCTGCACTAAAAGGCTGAAGAAATCTTAATTGGAGCCAGGATACGATGCTCACCATGGAGATGAAGACCAGAGCTCCCCTAAAGCGAACAGCAGCCATCCTTGATGACAGCAAGGCCCTGAGCTCCTTCTGCAATGAGAACAGCCGAGTTCCCTCCTGGAGAACCAGCCACAACAGAGCCTCTCCTGGGAAACAGCCAGCTTCTATTATCTGCTCCCGTTCTCCTTTATGTTGTGTTGGCAACAATCCTCAGGTGGATCTTCCATGCCCAGAACCACAGCAACTCAGTTCATCTGGGTGTCCCTGCTCAAATTGACCACAGTAAGTCCACCACACGGTGTATTACTAGACCCTGATAAAGATTGAGTACCTGATTATGGGATACCAAGTTATCATGTGATCATAACTGGCCATCAAGAATTGGGTGCAGTCAAAAGTGCTGTTATAGAGCAGGGGTGAATAAAGAAGACAGGGGATTCTAAATTTTGTTACGGAAAAGTGCAAGAAACAAAATCTCATAGGTAAAATACTATAGAATATTAGCAATAGAAAGCACCTTAAGAAGTTATCATTTTTATAGGTAAGTTGCAAAAAAGCTCTTCTTGGTATGCAAAAATTGAGAGGGTGAGGAAATACCTCATGTTCCAAAGCCAATCTATATCAGAATGGGACTAACTCAAAGTCACCTCCTCATTACCTTTACACAGACTCTGGCTGCATTTAAAAGGGAGAGAATGTGGTTCAGAATTTAGAAGGCACAAAACTGGCCACTATGAAAAAGGAACTACTCCCAAGCTAATATAGCACACCGTCTAATCCCAAAGTATGTTACCGAGGAAGTTTCTAACGAGGTAATAAAGCATAAAATTTATATCAAAACTTTCTTCATATTTATTTTCATGAAGCATTGAACAATGCTGCAATGAACATGGGAGTGCAGGTACTTCTTTGTGATAATGAGATACTGATTTAATTTCTTTTTATGTATTTACCCAAATGTGGGATTCTTGGATAATATGGTCTATCATTAATTTTATGAGATACTGTATACTGTTTTCCACAGTGCATGCATTATCATTATGTCCTAAACATTGTTCTGACAAGTTCCGTAAGGTTTATAAATGATAAAAGAAAGTCAATATTCTCAACATGACACAGTGTACTATTCCTTTTCATGAACCAATGCTAAAATAAAAATCATATTTCAATACTGAAAATATTAATAATCCTCTTACAAAAGCATGTGTACCTTAAATAATAAGTCTCCAAGCTAAAACAAAGATATATTTAAAATGTAGTAAATACCTACTTTCTAGCAGTACGAACACTTTTATCTGAGTTAAACTTTCTAGTATCACTACTGAGTTCATTTCTTTGAAAAAAACGAAAAAAACTCTCATCCCCAAAGTTCTAACACTGATGAAAAAGCAACTTACAAAGACAATAATGATCATGTTGGGAATGTTGCTCATCTGAGAGTCTCGGTAGGGAAGAAAACCATTATGTTAGCTGTTGGCAGATTGGGTTAAGAAGTGGACCATGATACAGAATAACTTTTCTACTGTGCATTCAGTTCATTGCTCAAGAAGTGTCACGCACTAGAAATCCCGAGTCCAAGAGATGTCAGTGGGAAATTTAATGAGCAGCAAATTCCCTAGATGTGTGTGTGTGTGTGTGTGTTTGTCTAAGTGCAGAAATGCCAATACATTCTGCATAAGATTGTAAATGTCCTCTTTCTCCCTTCTGTGTGATATTTCCCACAGACAAAGCTGATTGATACGCTTAGTGGCCTTGCCAAAGAAAGGCTATCAATGATTTCTTACATGACAATCTAGATTGTTCTCAGTGGGAAATGGAAGTTTTTATATTCTCATCTCACCCTTGGTTTGGATCCCTTAATTGCTGTTGTTTGGACCCTACACCCTTATCCTTAGTATCTATGTCAACATGCTAATGTTCACTTACAGCAAGCATTCACTATTCCCTGACTGAGGGCTTTATTTGGAGCAAGATCAATCTCTGAAGTGGGCAGGACAAAATGCCTAAGAGAGTACCTTAAGAAGTAGCTATCATGAGTTTGATCCCCAGCACCAAAAAAAAAAAAGAAAAAAAAAAGAAGAAGAAGCTATCAACTAGGCAAGTGATAGGCAAGCCACAGATACTCAGTGGAACTGGGTTGTAATTGCTCACAGTAATAATTACCTTATTAACACACAATTTATGGTTCCTCTCTTCCTTTATTTCATCTCCTAGTCACTAAATTGTGTCCTAGAATCAACTCTGAAAGAAAACATGTGTCTGAAGTTCTGGTTCTGAGTGAAAACAAAAAAAATCCAGGCTTCCCATGAAGAATTTTGGAGCATCACTATAGATTATAGATGATTATAGATTATAGCTGGGAAAGAAAATTCCTCTAGACCATAAGGCCAAAAGTAAAGTATACATACCCTATTGACAGATGAAATTATCTTTTAAATAAACATGAATTATAGTTTTGAAGGAGAAAAATATCTCACAAAATGGGGATGTAGCTTAAGCAATATTTGAAAGGAAGATCTGCTTGCTTTGGTCTGCCGCCAATATGGAGTTCACGTTTTACTAGATATAACATATATTTATCTATGTGAATCATGAAAAATTTGAAAGCACTGTTTTTAGGACCGATTATGTTCTCTTTTTCTCTGTGGTCCCTGAATCACTGTCCCACTTGATTCATCAACACAGATTTAGAAAAAGGCAAGATATTCGTCTGCCAGTATCCCTTGAGCCTTAAGAAAAGCCTTGAATGATTTATCTTAAAATGTTGAAGTAGCATATTCAGGAAAAAGTGATGAGCCAAGAATGAGAAAAGATACACAGACTCGTGTTAGAGAATTAAAGAGAACATTGTTCCCAATACTTAGACTCCTCAGGCTTTGCTAACGTTCCCTTCTGTCTATTCATCAACACTGCCACTAAAGACTTTTAGGTTTGGGCTGAGACTTTGAGGTGAAAAATTCAGTGGGTGTTTTTTTTCTACTTACCCATTTTATCACCCTCAGGAATATATCTCTAGCACCTCTTAGTAGGTAGGCAATCCGGGCATCATTATGAAAATGTATAAGTATGTGTTGGAGTCCTGCATGTCTTTGACAGTCTTGGTCTTGTCATTCAAACCCAATCTTTCTTCTGCTACTTTATCACATTTAAGCCTACTGTCATGAATTTCCTGAGTTCAGCTACTTTTGAAATAGTCTCATTAGATCTTCTATGAATGTTTGAATTTTAATTCTGGAATGAATATCTTTATGTCTTTTTAAAGACTGGACCCCAGTAATGATTGTACAAGTATGGTTTCTTCTACTTAGAGTGAATTGATCCACAGTTGCCTTTTTATTAACCATTTGAAGAATTCCTACAATGTTGATTCTCTTATTGCTAAGGTATGCAATTCTTATATTTCCCCAAAAGTTGAATGGTAAAATCCTAATCTCCAAGGGGATGTTATTAGGAGGTGAGACTTTGGGAGCTGATGAGTTCAAGAAGGTAGAGCCCTCATGGGTAGTATTAGTGTCTTATAAAAGAATCCCGAGGGAGCTCTATTTGTCCATTTCTAAATGCGAAGACAGAAAAGCACTGTCTATGGGAAAGCTGGCACTTGCTAGACACTAAATCTGTGGATGTCTTGACCTTGAGTTTCAATGATTCTAGAACTATGTAAAATAGATGTTGGCTTTTCATAAGCCACCCGGAATATGATAGCTTATTATAGCACCCTGAGTGGATTGGGACACTTATAGTCTGTTAGAAAAAGAAAATTCTTTAAAATGTTGGCATTTTATGCAAGGGAATATTGTTCAACAATAAAATTAAAAGAATCAACAAAACATAAATGAACCTGGAGGATTCTTAAACAGGCACTGCTGCACGAAAAACACCTATCTGAAAAGACTGTGAATTTCCAACTACTGTATAATTCCAAGTACGTGACATCCTGGAGAAAGCAAACTAGATACAATAATATGATCACTACCGAGTAAAGTGCATTAGGAGAGACAGGAATAGTTGGAGCACAGGGTAAGTTTAGGACAGTGAAACACTTCCATAAGATACTGTAATGGTAGATGTATGTATGGTATTAAGCATTTGTGAAAACACAAAAAACTATATGAAGAGATTAAACTGTAATGTAAACTAAGGCCTTTAATAATAATACACCCATATTGGCTCACCATTCTGAAAAATGTACTACACCAATGCAAATGCCAATAATAGAGGAAACTGTAGGTGAGGGGAGGGAGATACAGGAAATCTCGTCACTTTTTACTCAGTTTCCCTATGAATTTAAAACTGTTCCAAAAAATAAACTATCAACTTCAAAGATATCAAAAATAATTTTAAAATTATACCAAAATTATCACATTTTTGGGCCAGAAATTCTACAATTTGGTATTTACTCAACATAAATAAAAACACATGTTTATACAAGACTTGTAAACAAATGTTCAAAGCAGCTTCATTTATATCAGCCCCAAATTGGAAAACCACAAATATGCATCAGAGTTGAGTGTGCCATTCAACTCAAAAAAATTGTGCCATTTTCATACTGTATAATACTACTCAACGATGACAAAAATTAACAAATAGACTATTACTGCATGCAAAAACAAGGATGAATCTCAAAAAAGTCATTGAATTTAAAAAGGTCATACCAACAAAAAGAGTTCTATGTATATAAAATTCCAAAATACAAATCCATTTACGTGACAGATAAAGCCAGATCATTAGCCAGTCATGGTGGTGCGTGCATAAGCCCAGAGCCCGAGAGGCTGAAGCAAAGGGGATCACAAGTCCAAGACCAGTGTGGACTATATAGCAAGACATTGTTTAAAAAAAAACTGAAATAAAACCAAAAAATTCTGAAGCCAGATCACTGTTGTCTGGGAAAGGAGGTGATATGGAAAAGTGAAATGATGGATTAACACGAGTCTATGAGGAAGCTGTTGGGGCAAAGGATGTGCTCATTAGCTTGACAGTGGTGGTTGTTTCACAGGTAGAAGCACATCACCAAATGTATCAAATTTCATCCTTAAATATATGGAGCCTCTTGTATGCAAAATATACATATATAAATAAATCTGCATATTCTCAATACATTTACTAAATATATGTGGACCTATTATTGGCCTTTCTACCCTGTTAAATGTTTATTTGTATTTATATGAATGCCGGCTGTCTTTTATGCTATCAATTTAAAATAATTTTAAAATTAAGTCAAGTGACATGAATTTAAAAACAACTCTTTTAAAAAAAGAAGTTATTTTGACTACTGTAATTCAAATGCATTGCTAGTCTATAAGGAAAAGTCTGCTAGAATTCTGATCATGATTGCATTGGATTTACAGATCAGATAAATTAGAAAGAAACTCTTAGAATATTGAATGCTCCATCCACGAACACAGGTATATTCAATTTATATAAATTGTGTTTACTTTCTCTCACTAATATATTGTGTATGCCCAGCACATTTCTGTCAGTTTTCCTCACATCACATTTTAATACTGTTACAAATGAAAATTTTATTTCAATGAAACAAAATTGGTGTTTACAGACTGTTCTTTTTACTTGGTGCCTTCCTAATGTCACGTATTAGTTCTGCTAAGTTTTTAATAGGTTATTTAGGATTTTCTACATAAGTGATTCTATCATCTGCAAGTAAAGAGAGCCTCTTTTCTGAAATGAATGGCTTTTTATTTATTTTTCTTACCTGATTGCCATGGTTACAACCTTTAGCACAATTAATCTTGATTACAAGTTGTGAGGGTGGATTTCTTTGCTAGAGTTTTAATATTAGAGCAAATATTTTCAGACTTTTGTGATTATATATGGTTATATAATCATATATAACCATAAGATTATATATGATCTTAGCTGTAGCTGTTTTTTAAGAACAATTTTGTAGCCTTTTTTATATAATGCCTTTATCAAGTTGAAGACGTTCTCTTCCATTCTCATTTTATTGTAAGTTGTTGTTATTAATAGATGTTGGATTTAACACTTACTGGTTCTCAAATTTTGAACCAGCCTTTTAGTTTCTTATGTTGAAACCTGAATGGCTGTGGTATATTATGTTTTTTATATATTGGTGGATTCAATTTTCTAAATAGCTTTTTTGTGGTACAGGGAATTGGGATTAAATCCAGGACCTTTGCATTGAGCTCCATCCCCAATTCTTTATTTTTATTTCTTTATTTTTTTTTTTTCATTTTGAGACAGGGAATTACTAAGTTGCTAAATTGCCCAGGCTGGGCAAACTCATGACCTCCTGCCTCAGCCCCCTGGAGCACTGGGATTACAGGCCTGTGCCACTATGCCAAGCTCAAGCTCAGTACTCTACAATTTTGAGTGATATCAGATGATAGTTGTCTTTATATGTGTTGTCTTCACCTGGTTTGGGGATAGTAATACTGATCTTGTAAAATAACTTCTGTTGTATTCATTTATCTTTTATCTTCTGGAATACTTTGTGTAGACTGGGTATACTTTCTTCATGAAACATTGTCTGAAATTCACCATTGAAGTTATTTGGTCCTGGAATTAAATTTGTGGGAAGGATTTTAGCTCAGAAGTATATTTATTTAATATGGTGCTATTCTGATTATGTGTCTTAAATACCGTCAATTGTGTCTGCCTTCAACAAATTTGCTAATTATCAACTAAGTATTCAACTTATTGGCATACATTTAAAAATAATCATTTATTATCAGTTTAATATTTATCAAATCCATGGTGATGTTGGCCCTCCCATTCTCTACATTGGTATTGTGAACCTTTACTCTCATTTTTTTCTTGATCACTATGGTGAAAGACTGCTCAATTTTGTTGATCTTCTCAAAGAATCAGTTTTTGCTTTCTGTGATTTTGTCTATAAATGTTCTATTTTATATTTCATTTGTTTCTGCCCTGATCTTTGTGATTTCCTTTTATTATTGAATTATTTGGGACTTATTTGCTCTTGTTTTCTACTTTTTAAGTTGGAAGATGAGTCTTTCATTTGATACCTTTATTGTTTCTGAAGCTAGCCATTTTTAAATTGATACATAAAAAAACATAGCCACTGTAAATATTAATGGAGTAACATTTAATGTTTTCATACACGTATGCATTGTAAAATGTTTAAATCAGGTAAAATGTATCTTCTCAAAGACTTATAATTTCTTTATGGTGAAAACCTTCAAAAATTCTTTCTTCTAGCTGTTTTGAATTGTGTTGTACATTATTGCTATCTATAGTCATCCTACTGTGCAATAACACACCAAGACTTCTTGATTCTATGCAACTGTAACCTACTATCCTATCCCTCTATACTCTGCTCTCCCGAGACTCTGGTAACCACCCTTCTCCTCTCCACATCTATGAGATCAACGTTTTCATATTCTCATATAAGTGAGATCACTCTCTGTACCTGGTTTATTTCATGTGACAATGATATACAGTTCCATCCATGGCATCACAAATGACAGGATTTCTTTCTCATGGGAGAATACTACCCCATTGTGTATATGTGCCATGTTTTCTTTATCCATTCACCAGCTTACAGACATTTAGATTGTTTCCATTTCTTGACTACTGTGAATAGTGCTGCAGTGAACAGGAGAGTGCAGATGGCTCTTTGACGTACTGATTTCACTTCCTGTGAATGTATATCCCTAAGTGGAATTGCTAGATTATATGGTAGTTCTCCTCATTATGGGTCATACTTTTTGTTCTTTATTTTCATGCTCAGTAATTTTTATTGGGTGGGCACATGGAAATTTTATTTGGTTAGTTACTACATATATTTTATTTTGTATAGATACTGTTAGCTTTTATTCTGGATATGGGTAAGTTACTTTTAAAAACTCTCTTTTAATGCTTGTTTTTATGGATTTTTAAAGCTGAACCAGAAGAACTATTATTCTATGGCTAATTTTTAAAGAAACTGGGGCAACACCCTTTTGCATACTCTAGTGAATACCCCATATGAGGTTTTCTACAATGATTGTTGGAAATGGAAACTTTTTGCAGACTTGTATGAGATCCAGAGATTACTACTTCACATAACTTTGGGTATTTATCTTCTTTGATTTTAAGGGTTCTTCCTGATCACTTTTCAGTTGCTTATTTAAGGTGATTAATATTTGCAGGTCTCAAGAATTTTCTCTATGTACAGATTCCATAGTGCTTGGCCCCGATGCTAACTCTTTTGGCCTTTCTAGTCAGCGATGCCTCCTTAATTCAAATTGATCATGGGACTCTATGCTGTTTCCTGATTATGCATTTCCTAGGAACTGCAGCATTATCTACTCACTTGTTTGGTTATATCATTTTTTCATTTGTCTATAAAAATATCATTCCT
>PVJO010032679.1:0-12901 GCA_004026905.1 Hystrix cristata | reverse complement strand
CCAGGAGACTGAGGGGGAGGGGATAGGGGAGGGGAAGGAGAAATAAGTAGAATAAAGATATGCCATGTACAGGAAGCCAATAACCTCAGTGAATGTAAACATTATACATCAGAAACATGAGCTAAAATTAATAACCTCAACAAGGTACGTCATGTACAGGTACAAAATAACCATGATGAAGGTGATCATTATATATACAATGTACCAATACATATTCTTGGTAAAAAAAAAAAAAGGCACAATGTATTGTGATCTGTAAGTTTGTGTAATTTTTGGATAAATTTTAATAAAAATCTATAAAAAAAGAATGGAACACTAGGCATATGGCATTATGTATGTCACCATAATATATTTTTAAAAATTAAAAAAAGAATAGTAGAAGTGAAGAGCATGGCCCCTTCATAGCCCCTAGCATCAGACTCAGCAGGCATTCCTAACCCTAGTCATCTCCTGCAGCCATTATCTTCACTTATTGCAGACTTCATGTGTTTGAAACAAAATTTCCACGGGGTAAAATTGGGATTATGATGTGAGTCCTCCTCTATTTTCTGGCCCTTAGCATTCATCTCTTACATGTAAAGGTTTCTGCATGGTCTTCTTCTTTTATTCTCATCTCAGTGGAAGAGATGTTTCCAGTCTTAACAAATCCCATCCTTCTATTCGTGTTCCTGATCCGATTTCTTCACCTTCTTCCCTTATATTGACGCTTTCCCATCAGTATTTATAAACGCTGAGAGATGGAGATATATATATATATATATACATATATATACACATATACATGTATATATACACATATACATGTATATATACGTATATATACATACATGTATATATATACATGTATATATACATGTATATATACGTATATATACATACATGTATATATATACATATATATGTATATATACACATATATATGTGTATATATATGTATATATATACATATATATGTGTATATATACACATATATATGTGTATATATATGTATATATATACATATATATGTGTGTGTATATATATATATATATAGAGAGAGAGAGAGAGAGGGAGAGGGAGCTCCTCAAACCCAATTCTTCATTTCTTCATTGAGCTCACCACCCTTCAGTTATTATTTCCTCTTCATAGCACAGCTAGTCAGAAGAGCAATGTTCACTTATCGCCTCTGCTCCCTCACTTTTTTGTTGAAAACCCTTCTACATATGATGGGGATGCACGTATGCTTTAACATTTGCTATGGACTCTCGAAAGGAAATATTTGTGGTGTTGCCAAAAGGAAATAATGTAGGGATACCTCACTTATCTTTTTATCAGCCTATTGCAGTTTGATTCCATTCTCTTCACTCTACTGAACGTGAAATAGTATTCACTAAAATTATCTCTCAGTTGTTAGTTGTTAAATTTAATGGGTACTTTTCTACCTTTGTCTTTGATGAACATCTGCAGCAACTGACACTGGTGATCATTCCCTTCTGGAAACGCTTCTCCCTGTGACGTCACTGTTTTTAAGATAGTGACTCTTTCTATGGTCAATTCTTCTCAGTCTTCTTCAGATCCTCTTCTTCTATTTATTCCTTAATTTGGTACTTCTCAGGACTGTGTCCTTGGGATTCTGTTGCCGTTTTTTGTACTCTTTGCTGAGTAACTTCACTATACTTATGTCTTCATCTACCATCTCTCTGAGAGTTTGCCTAAATATGTTTCTGGCCCAGATATCCAACTGATTATTGAACATCTCTGTTTGGAAATTTCAAAGCTACCTCAAACTTTGTGACTAAACTGAATGCATGGCCTTCACTCCTTACCTTCTCTTCCTCCTCTATGCCTTGCTTCATTAAATTGCATTCTCACCTTTCTGTTCCCTAAAGCTCAAAATGTAAGGTTCTTCCTACGTCCTACCTCACACGTAGTCATTCGCCAGTTCTCCTCTCTTATACCCTGGAAGTAATTCTGGAACGTGTCCCTATTTCTCTCTACCTTCACTGCTTTGTTTCAAGCTCTCATTCTTCTCCTTCTGCTTCTTTCTGCGCCCCTTTCCCTTTCCCTTCCCTTCTGTCTAGGGTCTCACCGTGAGGCCCAGGCTGGCCCTAACCTTCTGAGATCAAGCAGCTCCGAGCTCCTACCTTGCCCCGGAGGAGCTGGGACCCTGAGTGTGTGCTGCCAGATTCCCCTGTTCGTTCAATTTGTCTACCTAACACACACACAAAAAAAACCTATCATGACATTGTTTTGTGTAGGTTCTTTTGATGGATCGGCATCAACTTCAGGATAAAGTAAACTCCTTAATATGGCATAGCAAGTCCAAGTCCTTTCAAAATCTAGTTCCTTCCTATGTCTTCGGCTTCAACTATCATTACTCCTTCCTTCACACTCGAAGTATCTGAACAACTTTCAAAATCACTGGAATGATGATTCTTACTTTTATTCAAAAATCTCCAGACTTTTATAAAGACTTTTTTTTCTTTTTCCAAGAGTATATTTCACTCTCCTTAATATGAGCAACTCTTCGCTCACACTTTAAACTCAGCTCAGACTATCACTTCCCTCAGGAAGTTGCACTTGACCCTTAAATTTGAGACAGGTATTCTTCTGTCTGCTCCTTTGGTACCCTCTGTATATCTGCAGCACAGCGCTTAATGTCAGTTTGTAGTTATCTGTACACAGAACTCTTTTCAACAATATTGAAATCTTTGAGTACAGAAATCTATTTGTTTTTTGTCTTCCTAGTATCCAATGCAATACCTACCTAGCATGTAGTAGATGACTGACAAAAATCTTAAATGGATAGTTAATGAAATGAATGCTTTGCCTCCTACCATCAGCCTAGTTTCCAAACTTCTATATTTTCTTCCACTCATCCCTTTTCTTTGTCATGTTTGAAATGATTCTCATGTTAGTTATTGTATTTTAAGGACTTCCATTTAGAAGTTTACCATTGTCAGTAAACATGAAAGTGTGTGCTATGTGTATATATGTATATATATATATATATATATATATATACACATATATACACACACGCATGTATATTTGGAAATGATTTATTATTACTGAAATGAAATACTCATTAACTGGAGTATATTTATTTTTAAAGTTTTAATTCTGAGCAAAGAAGAAATATTCTCCTTCTTGGTACAAAATTACTTATTTCATGAGCTCTCTAAAATACATAATTTTAATTTGAACAATAATGCAACAGGTAATTTCTTTTCCATGTAAGGTGATGTGCACATGGCAGTTTATATACATCTTTTATAACTACAAAAAACAGGGAGAACTGAAATCATTTATTGGTAGTGGTATACACCTATAATCCCAGCATTCTAGGGGGCGAAGGCAGGAAGATCACAAGTTCAAAACCCAGCCTGGGCAACTAAGTGACCCGGGGAGACCCTATCTCAAAATAACAACTAAAAAAGATGCGAAGTCTCTGGGTTCAATACTCATTACTTAAAAAATTATTTATTCGTGTAAAAAATTTACATAAGTACTAAGTGGTAAAACAAGGCGACAATATAAAAAAAAATACCTTGTGGCATTGATGATCACTTTGAGAAATTCATTAACATTTCAGATTTTTATCAGTTTTTGTTATTTGCAATAGTATGTGGAGGAAACTACAATTGTTAGATCAGAACGTGTTAAAAGACTGAGGTGTTTCATTTTACAAATGGAGATAATGAGGTTCAGTACAGTTAATGCCTCCACTTAAATCACACAGCTTGGATTAGGGATAGAACTGAAATCTAAACCAGCATTTGATGGTCCTTAAACCTCATATAATGAATAACGCAATCAATGTTTGTGGTGCTTTAGAGTTTAAAACAATTGTTTCAGACACATTACTTTCTTTGATTCTCAAAACCATCTTTGACATAGGCAAATATTATCCTCAATTTACAGATGGAAAATAAGAGTGGGGTGAGATGAAGGGGGAAGCTAGGGCTCAGAAAAATTAAACTACTGATGTCATATAACTAGTAAAGTATCAGACGTGGGCTGGGATTCTTTTGATTCTAAATTGTATACTAAATTATAATATATGACATAGGAATTTGAATTGGTAAGTCAGGAACAAAAACTGTTTAACTTCTAGTTTTTGTAAAATAGCTCATTAAAATTATATAATGAAATACTTTGAGGAAGCTGAGTGGATAAATTAAAATATTCTGAGTTGCCCAATGTCTCTAACTTTGAACTTTGATATATGAACGATTTTAATTACAGTGATTGATAAGTTTCTTATTGTCGTACAGTATATACTGGCTCAACCAAAGCAGGAGAATGGACTTGTGATGAAAGGGATAAAGGCCATTGCTGTGCATTCTAAGCCCTGGAGGTCGGTTGAAAGCTTGCACGATTTATTAGGCACCGAGCCCTGTGCTAGGTGTTCTGAGAGCTACAGAAATTATATGAGAAATGCTTGCTGCTGCTTGAAAATTTTACACCCTTTTCAGGTGTCCGGATCGATAGAAATGAAACAATTACATAAGAACCATCTTTTGTTTTGTTCTTTAATTATATATGCTTGGGTTCATACAAATAATTTTAAAATAGAAAAAGAACTAAATTCCAAAGTGGTACAGTTTATAATTCACAGAAAAGAAGACCAGCTAGACTAGGCAGAGGATGTTTCATTACACTGAGAGCAGAGCTCCCAGGTGACGGTTAAGAGTATAGACTCTGGTTCTAGATGGCCTACATTTTGTTTTGTTTTTGTGGTGGTGCCGGGGATCGAACTCAGGCCCTTGTGCTTGCAAGGCAAGCACTCTAATCACTGAGCTAAATCCCCAGCCCCACTAGATCGCCTACATTTAAATCCTTATTCCACCACCAACTTTGGGCAAATTAAACTCTCTTGTGCCTCAAGTTCCTCACCTTTACAATGAAGATAACAGTATTACCTGTATCATAGGGTTATTGGTATGATTAAATGAATTAGTATGTTTATAATGTTTAGAACAATTCCAGGCCTCTAAAAATTTACATGGGAATAAAACATAAATTCCTGAGAAGATAGTATTCAGTGGGAAAGGGTGAAGCTGAGACTAAATGGGAAGTCGTTGGGGTAATCCAGGCTGCAGTGATGCAGGATGGGAAATATATGGATTGGAGATAAGGAAGGGAAGGGAGAGACTGAAATCTACTGTGGCTACGGCTTGATATTTCGATGGATTCTTGAGAGGCTAGGTCAGTTCTGGGATTTTTGAGATCACCTAGTGTTCTTTGGGTCTGTATTGAATGAAACAGACCTGAAGCTTCTTTGGGGCCCTAAAGGGTACTCTGGACCAGGATAACACAAGATTCTAATGGGTGCAGCATACTTGAAATCCCATGAACTCCATCACTGGTCAGGCAATTCTTTATCCTGGGAATTGATCAGGATTCCTGATCAGGCAACTCACAATGTATTGAGAAATTAGACATTGAAATTTAAGGCAGTGCTTAGCAATGGATTACATACTTGGTGATGTCTTCAAAGGAATGATTCCAGAATGAATCGATTGTATTGTGGAAGGATATTTTTATGATTGAAGTATTTTAAAGAAAACAGTTTGCTTATAAAAATATTTTAAATGTACTTGAGCATTTGATCATTATATATATATATATATATATATATATATAGTTTTTCATCTGAAATCTGTACAGTGAATATAATGGTACTATAGATGTTTGGTTAAGCAAATTCCTATGAGCTTATTGAGCTTGACAGATATTTTCTCATGTGTTCAGAGTTCAGAAGTAATATCTAACATCTAAATAAGGCAAAGGGGCAATTATCCTATTGCTCTTACATACCACACATGTACACACACACAATATTTTCCTAAGTGTTCTTACCTTCAAGTGGAAGAAGAGACAGCCCTAAGATTAAAGTGATAGTGTTCTTCCTGCTTTTGCTTTCATATTTTGCCTAACTCCTACTCAGTTTGTCACATTCCCAGGAAGACACCTATATTTCCACATTAAAACAAAACCAAACAAACAAAATTAGATAGCTATTACAGTGTCTCATAGCACTTTGTGTTTCTTCGTGGTAATCACACCTTTTCACCAGCTAGCTAGCTAGCTAGCTAAATATCACTTGTCTGTCTCATTCACTACAGCACTAACTTTGTAAGTGTAGTTACAGCGTTGACTGCGCACACCAGCGTATCTGCAGAGCGTAAGATGATGTTGTGTGCTGGATGATCCCCAGATAGTCTTGGCTGACTCAGTCTCTTCTTTCTCTTCTTGTATTTCTCAGAATAACTATAGAAGGCACTGGAAATGCAGTATCCTGAGATAGGGAGGAACTTCCGTAAGCAGGAATGGACCTTGTTCCTGCCGCTCCTGGGGGTGTAGCATCTCGTGTGCGGCATAGCTCAGGCCTTGTTAACCCGTCCCTTAATAGCAGCGTGTCCTTCAAGGTTTTGTCCAGTGAATCATATTTCTCCTGTTTGAAACCCAAGACAAGGTGCCTTGGGGGTTTCTCGGCTGTGGCACAAGTTGGGTGTGTGCAGTGGAGACACCATTCACGCCGGTAGTTTTCTTGGGCCTTGGGGGACTGGTTCACAATGAATCCTAGCACTTCTAGTCCCTTACTAGACACTTTCCAAATAAACTGACATTCATTATTAATAGCAGTTCTACGAGGAAAGCATTAACACTATTTTAAAGATGAGGAAACAACTTCAGAGATATTAGGTAACTTTCTAACATCATGGAATTATTACATGGCAATGCCAGCATTCAAACTAAGGGGTGTTGGACTTTAAAGGTAGTGTTCTTTACTCTATCTCATTGCTTCAATATCCACATAAAGCGACATCTTCTTTGTGTTGTAAAGGATGTACCCTGGAGCCATATTGGAAAGTGATAGAAGAAATGAATAATAAAAATATTCAGGGGAGGGAGGGTAGGGGAAGGAGATGAAAAAGGAATTAAGATGTGTTATGTACATGTACCAACTCCCAGTGAGGAATGTAATCATTATGTACTGCAAACATGTTTTAATACAAATATAAATTAAAAAACCAAAGTAGTTCCACATCAACCTCTAATATCTAAACCTCACAGAAAAAGTTGGATTTTAAACAATTACCCAAATAAATTTTCATAGACTAGCATATTTATAAATCATGGAATTAATAGCACACTCCTTGACTTTTTAAAACAATTATTTTATTTTTGGTACATTAAAAATTTCAAATGTAATATATACTCAACATTACGATATAGAAATAAAAAAGTAAAAACCAAAATCACTTATCTTCCTTCCAATCCTACTTTCAGTGGTAACCAAAGTTAATAATTTGGTGTGTTGTGTACCTGTCCTTTTTGTTCCTGGAAAAAATGTCTACAGTTTCCATGCAAAGACTACTATGGAAGTGTGGCCGGAAGTTATTAAGGCAGTCAATCCATTAGATAATGATTTTCATTTAGCAGGTGTATGCTTACAGCGTGTGTATTTGTAATCACTGATATGCACAGGTTGTTTCTCGTCACTTTAAAAAAAAAAACTTTTTCTTTCCTCTTCTATTTTACTCTTTCTACCCTCTACCTTCTTTCCCTACGCTGACCCCAGCCGTCTAAGAACTGAGTGTTTAGCATACGCCAGGCACTGAGGCTACAACAGTGAGCAAGGCAGCCACAGTCCCACTTCTTATCACAGGTTAAAGGTAAAAGACAAGCATACAGTTTTCACTCAGGATGATGCGTAGTATGACAGAATGTTGTTCTTAAACTTCAGTATATGCTTACAGTGATTTGGGATGCTGATTAAATTTGCAGCCTGGCCTTACACCCAACTCACTGAATCACAACACTGGAGGGCCAGTCAGAGGGATTTGCATTTTCTTTTGATAGTGTAAAGAGAGAAAAAAAAAACAGCATATAGAGGAATACTGTAAGAATTTAAAGGGCAAATTTGTTTAAAGTGGGTCAGGAAAGACTTCTGCAAAAAGTTGTCCAGATTGAGACTTGAATAATGAGTAAGAATTAACTAGGCAATTGGAAATTGGGATTTGTGTACTGGATAAAATCATAACAAGTAGAAAGATCAACTGAGTGTGTGAGGGAGAAAAACCTCACAAGTAGTAAAAGAATTTGATTATTTCTGAATGGTACATTTATTTTTAGTTGACAAATGCAAATTGTATACCTCTGTGGTTTATGAGATGTTTTGGTGTATGTACACACCGTGGAACGATTAAATCAAATTAATTAACATATCCATCAGCTCATGTATGCCGTTTTCATGTGGTGAGAACAATATACTATACACCATTAATTTATAGTCACCATGTTGTGCACTAGAGTTCCAGAACTTATTTCTTCTGTTTAACTGACATTTCCTATCTTTTAACCAACATCTCTTTTAGACTTTAAGATACGCAGAAAGTGGTAAGTGGATAAAACATTCTCCCTCCCCCGACCATGGACTGGGCAACTTGAGATAGTAACCAAGGCAGTTACCACAAGCATCATTATGATGCAAGGGAAGACATACGGGTGGAGATCAAGAAGATTAAGAAGGGCCATTCCATTATTTTCTGTCACATCCTTGGCCAATTTGTTATTTCTTCTTTTTCACAGAAAAACACACAATGATTTTATCTGTAAATACAGTAACAATCTCTTATATTTGTACATTCTTATACATTTTTTCATCTGAATATTCTCACAACAAATCGATGAGGTGATTGCCCAGGTATTACCATTTCCATTTTTCAGATGTGAAAACTGAGGTTCGGTGGAGGGTAAGCTTCCTAAGGCTTCAAAGTTACTAAAAGGTACACAACTGATTCTTGAACTGGGATTCTTTATGATCGATTTTTGCTTTCATTTATGTCCATTTCAGTGTTCTTCTATTACCTCTTTCTGTATTTGGGAGGATATTGAATTCTAAGCTAATCCTGCAAGAATCTGCACATTTGAATCAAGTGAAAGTTGAGCGTATCATCACCAAATCAGTGATGCTGCACAAGGCCCAAAGCCAGTTTCAGCAGGAGCCATTTGTCTTCTCCCCTCTCTGTGATGGGCATCATCATAAGTACTTTTGTGATAGGCTCGTAGAAGAGAAAGAGCAAGTCTTACAGTACAGGTTGCAAAATCACTAGTGTCTGTTGAGTACTTATTAGGTAAACACAATATTCACAGTAATAACCGTTCCCGTAACAGCCCAAGTTATTACAGGAATTAGTTTATTGATAAGATTTTTCTAGTTCCAAAGTTCAGACACCATGAGCCAGGTGTGATGTCACATGCCGGGAATCACGGCACCCTGGAGGCTGAGGGACAAGGGTGGCAAGTTTGAGGCCAGGGACTTTCAGGCTGCTGGGACTACAGAGCAAGATCCTGTTTCATCTTTGGTACCTGTGGTTTCCTCTAACTTTGCTTCCTGCTCTATTTAATATTCCCTAATAATCCCAAAGGAAGTCATTTTCAAGATTATCAACCTTGTTAGCTGAATTACGCTTCTCTGAAGAGCTTTCAACTTTACCTCTCCTTTTCTTCAAAAATATTACTTTTCAACTGGAGGTAAAGAAAGATGGGTATTATTCCTCTTTTGGAGCCGAGATTTCCTTCTAAATGAGAACTACTTCAGAAAGACAATAACTAAATGGTGAAAGGTTAATAAGATTAGTGAGCACGAACAAGGGAAAGGAAATAGAATGTCTCTCTGGGGCCACAGCAGTACTGTTCCCTGCCGCCCTCGATCACATCCCAGAGAGCGAGTGAGGCCTTCCAGAGTAGGAACATAAGGAGCAGGGACATCTGAAGACTAGAAAAACATTATAATATTTAGTTGTTACTAGTAGTTTAAAAGGAAAACTATTTGAAGGAGAAAAAGCAAGATTTAAATTATATTCATATTTTCTCATTAAGAATCAAACTGTGGTAGAGGAAGGGGGAGTAAACAGAATTAAAATGTGTTATGCACGTGTACCAATTCCCTGCAATGAACGCAATCTTCTGTGCTGCACACATGTACTACTAGTTTTTTTTTAAATTGAGTCAAATTATTTCGTTAATGTTTCCTGAATTATTCTAGTCCTTGAAATTTTCCTTTTAGTCTTTATTCAGTTAATGACACAGTAAACCTCATTTTACTCTTCTATATTAAAATGAAAAATCTATAAAGATACCATTGAAAACTACTAATGGTATACAAAACCCCTTGTAAGGATAGATTGTTTTCTACCAATTTCCTCCAATTCTCCTTAAAATATAAGTTAAAGCAAAAACAGATATTTTTAACATGAAATGAATGTTCTAACTTGACACTTCTAAGGTATACGCTGAAACTTGTATAATGAAGAATATCTTTTATCTAAGTGTCCTGTATATCAAGTGCAAGTATTTATGCATTACATACAGAGCTTTTGTTTGTATTCCATTAATGGCTTTTTTCTAAAAAAGTCTCTAGCATTTCGCAGAAATATATAAAGCAATATTTGTTTTAAAATTTATTATACATTTTTGATTGGGTCCATCCCTACAATGAATGTAATCATTATGTACTGCAAACTTGTCCTATTAAAAATTAAAAATCAAAACAAAATGTAGTAGACGAATATGTTCACTGGAACATTGATACTACAAAATCCTAAATTTACAATGCACATCAAATATGGGATTGAATAAAGGAATGAATGTAATAAATTAAATAAATATAATAAATACATACTTAAGCAGTGAAGTGACTTAATATCTGATTCAGAGAAGTGGGCTCTGGAGTCACATTAGATCTGATTTTGAATCCTGGCTTAACCATTTCCAAATTGTGCATTGTCAGACAGTTTAAGTTCTCTAAGGCTCAGTTTCTTTATGTGTGAAGTGAGGGCCTTCATGCCTACCTCACTGTGAGGATTAAGTGGAATTATGTGTAGAAAGCATTTGCCATAGTACTTGGGACTTGATAATTGCTCAACAAGCCTTGAAGAGTTTGGCACATGGTTGGTGTTTAATAAATATTTGTTGAACGATAGGAAAGTTTTAAAATGTTATTTGTAATGCTATGGAGTTGAGGAAAACATTTACATTTTTAAATTAATTTTAACTGACAAAATTGTTGACATTTATTGTGTACAACATGCTGTCTTGAAATATATACATACTGTAGAATGGCTAAATTGAGCTAATTAACATATATATTACTTCACATACTTTTGTGGGGAGAATATTTAAAATTTACTCTCTTCTTTTCACAAATACAATATGTTTTAACTGATAAAAGTTTCGGTGAAGCATGCCTATTTTACTAAAAATTTCTCTAAGTCTGCTCAAAAGGAAAAGAGTAGGTGGATAGTCATTAAAATATAAGAAGTAGTAGTTATCTTCAGATAGGATTCTAAACAATTTTTATTCCTATTTTATATTTTTTTATGTAACCCAAGTATTCCCCAGTGTTCTGGAGTCACTTATTCCTCTAATAACCAAATGTTTTAAGTTTCCACTCCAGGATAGAGTGTGATCTCGTTCTCCGGGGTAATCACTTTCTTTTAGGCCTCTGCCCTCCACTTTCATGCCCACAAGCTACCACAAATACAAAGTTAGTGTGTGATAAGCAAATTCAAGTAAAGTATTGGTGAGAAGGGAGGAATATTTGCACAAAGCACCAAACTGGAAACAGTTTAAAACTGAATACTGACATCTTATGGGGAAACTTTCACTGGCTGTTTTGTGCCCTAGATCTCAGCTTACCAACAGTTTATCAGGTTCTGCACCTTAAGGAAAGAACACTTCCTTCCATATAACTAATTTTTTCCTAGTTCTCGAGATCCTCAGCCTCTCTCCAGACTGCTTTCTGGGGGAAAAATGCAAACTAATATGCAAACTAATTTCATTTTCAGGTGCCCAACCCAGCCCAGTCTCTGAATCTATCTCGTCTTTCACTAAAGGTTACTGTTGGGGAAATTCCCCAGCAAAAAAGTTCATCTGTCTCTTTCTCCACATTTAGCTAAACAGATATAGCATAAGCAAAGACATAGATTTTCCTATAATTGGAAATTTGCGATGATATCTGGAAAGGAAGAAAACTCAAAGTCTTGTGTATGATCGTTTCCAATTAGAGCAAATTATAAAACAAAATATAGAAGTAATTTTTGTCTTCCTGTCATAGATATCTTCCGTATTTTCAACAGTGAGCACATGTTCTTTAATAAAATGTACCAAATGTTAATTTCAAGATTGTTACTTACTGATGAGTATCTCCAAAGTACTTTATGTTTTTATTTCAGAAAATATCCCATCATCTGTGTCCCAGCATGGGTCCTAGTGTTAAGATCCCCTTCACTCCAACTCTATCTTTTCCCTCCCTTTTTCCCTTCCTCCTTTCCAGTTTGCATAATTACAGAGGTGAAAAAGAGTACGTGAACTTAAAATGGAGAGATAAGAATAATGACTCTGAGGTGTGGAGAGTCCCATAAATTTAACCTGTGTTTGCTGTAGATGAAAAAGTACACAACTGAAAAGTTTCTCAACTGTAAATACTCAGTTAGATGAAACCAAGCTGAGGTCAGACTACGTAATGTAGTTTACTTACCATCTTCAGAAAAGGAGATTATTGTCAAGAGTTAAAATGTATATAAATGTTAATATTTTCAGACCTATAGTGGGTGGATTTATGTTGTATTAAATAAGAATATTTTAGAAGAGTAAACAAATGTATGCACATTTTGAGCTTTTGGAAACAGAATTTGGAAGGTCTTGGCCTACAAAACTCACCACCTAGACTAGTGTTGATATCTGGAAGGGAATAAAACTTCAAATATCATTAATATCTATACTTTTATGAAATATAAGTGTACCATATTTATCATTTAGACTCAGTTCCTAAACTACTGGTTAACACTGCCACCTTGTGGCAATACTTAACTACGCAAGCTTTTTTTTTTTTTTTTTTTTTTTTTTT
>PVJO010032678.1:0-12918 GCA_004026905.1 Hystrix cristata | reverse complement strand
GAGTGTCTGATTTATTTCACTTAAGAGTATGTTCTCCAGGAACATCCATTTATATATGAATGACTCTAGTTTGTCCTTTTTTATGGCTGTGTTGTACTCCATTGTGTAGAAAAACCACATTTTCTTCAGCCATTCGTTGGTTGTTGGGCATTTAGGTTGTTTCCAAGACTTAGCTATTACAAATTGTGTCACTATGAACATGGTGGTCCAACCACTGTGGAAATCAATATGGAGATTCCTCAAAAAACTACAACTGGAGGTCCCATTTGACCCAGCTATTCCCCTACTGGGGATCTTCCCGGAAGAATTAAAATCGTCATACCACATGTTTAATAGTTTTCTCCAAGCTTTACAGGTAAGATTTCTGCATATTGGTGTATGTTATCCTAATGTAATATAATTGGTTTCATTAGATAAGACAGAGATGAATAGATATTTTGTCATAGGTTAGTGTAAACCACAGAATAAAGCATGAAGAGACACATGGGTAGAAAAATATAGACGAGAACTTAAAAGAGATATGGGCTATGGTGGAAACTATTAACAGATTTATATGTGGTACTTTTAGTCTTTGTAGTAGAGGTGAAAGAGGATGATGCAGAAGCATTATTTGTAGAGATAGTGACCAAGAATTTTCTGAAAATGATAAAAGACATAAAGCCACCAGATACAAAACTCAATAAATAATAAAAACTCTCCCTAAACTCATCTTTATCAAACTTCTAAAACCTAACTTTATAAAATCCAGTGTTATAAAAAAAAATCATAAAAACAATAAAGCAGCCAGAGAAAAAGTATATTACCTTCAAAGAAACAACATTAAGGAGTATGAATTTTGAACAGGAACAGTAAAAATTGTAAGAGTGGAGTCTGGTGGTGCACACCTGTAAATGCCAGCACTTGGGAGGGTGAGTCAGGAGGATTGCCATGAGTTCCAGGCTAGTGTGGGCTACATAGTGAATTCAAGGCCCTCTCAACTTCATAGTGAGACCCTGTCTCCACAAAAAAACAAAAAACAAACAAAAAAAACCCCAAAAAACAGGTGGGGCAGGGGGGCAGGATTTAAAGAGCTGAAAGAAAATTATAGCCCAGGCACAATTCTATACCTTGTGAGAATTTTCTTCAAACTTAAGGCAAAACTAGCTGGATTTAGTAGTCTTTCACAAAGAATTTGCTGCCTCTCAACAGTGTCAAAATTGCTAGGATTTTATAAATTTTGTGCATAAACCATGCTAATGTTTTGGATGACATGCAGAAATGGACGATTTTTTAGATCGGTTTATTCATCTACAAATTGGCAGGTCTAAATTGAGGGAACTGTTTGCTGTGGTATTTAAAAATGTATCCTGAGTAATTCAGAATCATTTGTTGTCTTCGTTACCTTTCTCATTGCTGAGATAAAATACCCAACACCCCAAGTTAAAGGAGGAAAGGTTTATTTCAGTTTACAGTTTGTAGACGTTTCAGTCTGTAGTCAGCTGGCTCCAAGGCAGGGTGGCCTGGCAGAGGGGTATCGCAGAGGAGAAACAGTTCATGGCAAAGCAGGGCAGGCTGCAGGCAGCCAAAGCAGCAAAGTAGTGAAGCAGCAGCAACGGCAAGTGACAATAGCAGCCCTCTTCTTGTCCCTTATAGTTTATCCAGGCTACCTACTCTTAAAGTGAGCAGCACTCATATCCAGGGTGGAGCACCCTTAATCCTAGCTGCACACCTGAATCAATCCCAGCACCACACACCCTAGATCCAGCCATCTCCACAGAGCACCCCCTCTGACCGCATGAGGCTTTAGGGGACAACTAAACACAAGCCATATCACCTACATTGAGTTTAGGCTTTATAAATAATTACATTTAAAAGAAAGTAAATTTAAAACAGGGTGAATTTTTCAAATCCTTATTTTGAAAATATTTCCTGAAGTTCAGAAATTATGAGACTTATTAATCAATTTTGAACACAATTTTGTAATCTAAGATGTTTAAATGACAATTTAATCACTGTTTTAAACTGGAATTGGGAAACTCACTACTTATTTTAAGGTATCTTATTTTAATGATGCCATTAATCAATAATTATAATTGTACAGCCAATTAAATTTTGTGTTATAATTAATGCAGAATTAGTAACTATATTTATTGCATAGTTATTTATATTTATTACCATATATTATGTAGTTAACCACATAGCTTTGTGGGAGCAAAAACAAGTACCTCATATATAATTTGTATTTAAATTCAGCCAAAAGAGCTCAAAAAGAGAGACAGTTTTCTCTTATTAATCCTATTACCCATTCTTTATATGTCAGACTATCAAACTGTTAATTTATAAAAAGTATATGAGGTGGATTTAAAAAAGAACATAAAGTAATATTTTCAGATAAAAACAGAATTGATCACTAAGAATCCTGCATTAAAGGAAATGCTACAAGTTGTTCTTTAGGTAGAAGAAGAAAAAAATATCTCAAACTTAATTTTAGAATGGCAGGAGATAAACGTGTAGTAAATTTAAGGCAATTTGCAAGTATAAAACCTCCAATTTAACCTGTTTGGGATTTAAAATATGTAAAGAATTTAAAAATAGCAAAAGTGAAATAAGTAAATAAATGAAGTTACAGCGATCAAGAATCTTTCACTGTCTAGTAAATAATGGACCAATTTTAATAGACTTGAAACAAAGAACATTCTATAATCTCACCATAAAAATGTGAAAAATAATACATAATTAACAAATTAATTCTATAGAGCAAAAATGTGATAATACAAAATGATGATTCCAAAAGGAAGCTGTGCAGAAAACAGTTAACATAGCTAGTTTGAGAATCTGTCTTTAAAAAGTCCATCCTTTAAGTTTGTTTCTTGGCAGGCCCCTGGAAACTAGGATTTTGAGTAGGTTCACACCACAATAACTAGTTAAGAGGAACTCCTTGTGCCTAAACTGCTTGTGAAAACAATATATGCTTTATGTGAACATTGCTTTTCTTCTGAGATTCTGGAATTTAGGTATGTTCTAGGTGGAGAGTGCCTAAGTGACCAATCCCCAATAAAAAGTACCTTGGGTACTGAGTCCCTCGTGAGTTTCCCTGGCGGACCACTTCATGCAGGTTGTCACAGCTCACCACTGGGTGGATCAAGAGTGTCTTGTGTGACGCCCCAGGAGAGGTCTTCTGGTAGCTCGCACCTTGTTTCTTCTGGATGTATCCGCGTGCCTCTTTCCTATGCCAGTTTTGCTCTGTATTGTTTCACTGGAGTACGTGTTGTTGTATGCTGAGTCCTGAGCACCCTCCTAGTGAGCCATCTAAACTGAGGGTGGCTGTGGTGCCTCAACAAAAAGCAAAAAGGAGAGAAAAGTGAACAGAACAGAGAGGACAAAAAGAAGACACTAAAGCTGTAATTTAAATTTAACTATATTAGTTATTATAGTAAACATATTTGAACCATTTAACAAAATAGATGACATGTTTTACCAGAACAAAATTATCAAAAAATGGTCAAAGGATTTAATTCATACATTCCATGTTCTCTGGCTACAGTGGAATTACCCTAGGTATCAGAAACATATAACAATTGACAATCTTTGTACATTTAAATATTTAAAAAATATATTTCTAAATAACTCTTGGGCCAAAAAGTAATCAAAATTGAAATAAGAAAATATTTTTAACTGAATAATAATGAGAATACCTCATGGTAAAAGTTGTAGGGTTGATGCCAGCAAAATAGCAATGTAGGCAACTCTAGACCCCTGTCCTTCCTCCTTTGTCCCCTATGAGAATCATTAAAACAGTCAACAACAATACAACAATGACAAACAAACAAAAAACAACCAAGGAGAAACTGTAAGAATTGACCATGTAAGAAGTCTGGATAACTCACAAAGGTGACAATAACCAACCAATTGCTGGATTAAGAAAAGTGCAACTCAGATTTGTGGTGCTTTTACTTGCTCTTGTGGGCCTCGTCTCAGCTCAGAAGCAGCCTTCATTCTGCAGTATCATTCTGGGTTTGAGACCCTGGTCTCTGGCTCAGGAGGAAGCAGAGCACATCTGTGTTTGTCTGTTCTAACCTACACTGTGTCCATTGGTGTTTTTCACCTAGCAAGAACTCACTTAGGCAAAAGCGAGTTCTATCTCTGACAAGGATTTAATATCCAGACTATATAAAGAATGGCTGCATTTCAATAATAAAATAAAAACCCAAGTCAAAAATGAGTGTGGCATTTAAATAGACATTTTCCTAGAGAAGATGCACAGTGAGCATTAAGTGCCTGGAAAGATATTAAGTATCATTAGTCATTAGAGAAGTACAAATTGGAGCCATAGCAAGAAACCGTCTCACATCTGTTGATGTAAGTTATAATATAAATAATGGAAAATAACAAGTGTGGACTAGAAAGTGAAAAATTGGAACCTGTGAATATTGCAGGTATGAGTGTAAAGTATGGAAGAACAGTTACCATATGACCCAAAGATTTTACTTCCACATACATATATGAAAGAATTGAATACTTGACTGAAATGAATGCTTGTGTGGTAGTGTTCAGTGCATCATTGTTTACAGTAGTGAAAAGGTAGAAACAATCTGCATGCCCATTAACAGATGAGCAGGTGAACAGATGTGGCAGATACACACAATGGAATATCATCCAGTATAAAATGGAGTGAAGTTCTGGTACATGCCACAACGTGAGTGAACATATATAACACATTACGATAAGTAAGCCAGACACAGCAGTGGAATTATACAGTATTTGAACTAGACAAACAGATATAAAAAGTAGACTAGGAATTACTAGGGGATAGGGGAGGCAGCAAGAGGGAGTAGTTGTATAATGGCTATGGCATTTCTGATCGGAGTGATGAAAAAAGTATTGGAACTATTGTTGATGTTTGCAGAATATTGTGAATGTAATTAATACCAGTGAATTTTACACTTGAAATGATTAAAATGGGAATATCCCCATTACATGTATTTTATCACAATAAAAAAGTTGTATGATTAAAACAGAGCACCCCAAGTCTTTCAGGATGTAGCTAAGCTGTTCCTGTAAGGTAGTTTTTAATCTGAAATGACTACATTAGAAAATACACCTATTGGAATTATTAGGAAACAATTGGCAAATTCCCTTCTGAAATTATTACAGAAAGAATGTAGGAGGAGAAGAAGGTTAAAGACAAAAGCAGAAATAAATGAGTGAGAGAACAAACATAAAGTAGAGTAAACAAAGACCAAGAATTATGCCTTTAAAAAGGCAAGTAAAGTTGATAACCTCCTGGTAAGAATGATAAAGAATAAAAGAGGATGCACAAATAACCAATTTTTAGGAATGGGCAATGGTATAGCAGTACAGTCATATACACACTTAATAGATTGTAGCAGGATACTGTGAACAAGTTATACAGGTGTTTGAAAAAATTAGTTGAAATAAATTGCTAGGTAGCACATTTTACCACACAAGGAGAAAGAGAACAAGAAGTACAAGAATATTCAGTAGAACAAGGAGAGATAGAAACTTAAATAGCCCTGTAAATTTTAAAGATCCTGTATTTATACCTTGTCTGCCAAGAAACTTACAGGTCTAGGTGACTTAAACATTCAGGAAGAAACAACACCCGTTTTACCTAATTCTGCAATTGTTATGATCTGAAATATTGTGTTAGTCAATATCAAATCCAGTGGCACATAAAAAGATTATACATCCTGACTATTTATTTATTTCAGGAATATAAAGTAGTTTAACATTAAAAACCAATAAATGTGGCTCATGTGTTAATATATATGAACAGAAAAAGACAGCGGATATGAATCAATATCACTATGATTAAAACAAAATCTAACAAACTAAGAATAGAAGGTAACTTACAGAAAGCGCATACTTATTGGCAAATGTGAAATACTTTCCCTCTGACATAAAGAAGACAGGGATGCTTGTTTGAAAAAACAAAACAAAACAAACTTCTGTTAATCACTGTATTGTACATATTAACCAGCACAATAGGACAAAAGAAACAAAAGGTGTTATGATAGGCAGTGGAGGAATAAAAGTTTCATTATTCACAGATGATACAATTGTGTGTAGAAAATTAAAAAGAGTTTATAGAACAATTAGAATTAATACTAAATTGGATGGTGTTAGAGATGAAGACAGCGTATATAAACATTGTTTTCTATAAATAAGCAACAATTATAAAATGAAATTTGAAGAAGTATTTGTACGAGACCGTAAATATCTAATGAAAAATACAGACTACTATGTCAAAATGAAAACACAAGGGTCTGGGGTGTAGCCCAGTGGTACAGTGCTTGCTTGGGATGTGTGGGGGCTTGGGTTGGATTTCCAGCATTGCAAAACAGATGGAACCCACAAATGTAAACCATTATTGATAGACTTTTAAAAAATCTAAGTGGGAAGATATGATGTTTATAGGATTGAAGGTTCAGTACTGTAGAGAAACCAATACTCTCCAATTTGGTGTCTGAATTCAGTGCAGTCTTAGTCAGAATTCCTGTCAGTTTTGTTTATGGTGAAGTTTGACAAGCTGAGTCTAAAGTGGAAATGGAAATGCAACTACTGAGAATTGCTAAATTTGTTTAAGAAGACCGAAATTGGAGATGATTTCTCCAGGGTATGAAGACTTGTTAAAATCTGCAGGAGTTAAGGTAATGTGGCATTGTTACAAGCAAATAGATGAGTGTTGTAGAGTACAGTGCAGTCCTTCTCAACCAGAAGATTTAAGCCCCTCATACTTTTCTTATGAACTTCAAATTTAAATTTATCTCCCCTCCGCACACAGCATTGAGCTCCGAGAATTGGAGAAGAAATTAAGAGCAGCTTATATGAATAAAGAGAGGGCAGCCCAGATTGCTGAAAAGGACGCCATTAAATATGAGCAAATGGTAATGTTGTTTCTGGTCATTATGTTTTTTAAGCTTTGAGCTTCGTTTAGTAAATTTAAAAAAAAGTTTTTTTTTAAACATTGTTACATTCTGTAAGAATTTCTAATGCTGGATTTCCCAAATACTTGTACACTTTTCAGATCCTGAAAGTATGGAAAACCTTCAGTGAATTCGTATGGAACCTTGCTCAAATACTGGAACCTTACTCAAAATACTAAACCCTTTCCGAGGCCTACGTAATTCTCAGCATTTTTTAATGCCTTTTCCCTGGTTAATCTCTGACAAGCTAGTATAGTGTAAATTGTTAGCAAGACGGTGTTTTAGAATGTTATTAAAATTTTTTATTTTTAAAATGTTTTGTAATTTGATAATTTCATTAGGCACATTTGAAAAATACAATGGGTGTTTAAATTTTAAAAAGTTAAAGTCCTTTTTTATGAGTGTGTTTAATTGCATTCTTGTGGCTACCCCAATCATGGCCATTTTGACGTTGGGAAAGAGCCAGAAATGTATGGAGCCAGATCCAGTGGATAAAGTGGATGAGGACACATGGTAATGTTTTTACAAACCTTCCTTTCCCTTGAATGATGCTCGACAGCAGCATTCACTCTGTTCTTTATCAAACTTTGTAAAAACACAAAGGAGGACTCCAAAACTGTTTCAGAACGTGGCAAGAACAGGATAAGCATGTTTGAAGTGAGAGAGAGTAGTTTGAGGAGAATTAACAGCAGTGTGTTTTTTACCGTAATAATCTTTTTAAGTGTAAACATTTACCATATATTTCAGTTATACCTCGTATGTAGGAAACTTTCCCATTTTATAAAAGCAATCTTTTTCTCAGGTTTTTCTGCGTTTTTATCCCATTTTCTAACTCCTGATTTGCTGTCACTTTGAGGTATTGCTATTGGGCAAAGGAGTCTCGGACACACTCACTAGTAGAGTTATACGGTGTAAATACAAAGTAGGGTTTACTGAGTTAACACTTACCTACGGAGTGTACATCATCCCTTGAGCCTCATTATCACACACAAAGACCAGACAATGGTGCGTGTACATTTTGTGTGTCCACATGAGTATGTGTATATATGTGTATATTTTGTGTATCGACATAAACATATGTTCACACACACGTACAATTTAGAGATGATACCACAATAGTTAACCCATGTCAGTCCAATATGAGTATTTTTAAGAATAGGCACAGGCTGTAAGAGGAATGTGTGTGCTATGTGTGTCCTCGTGTGTTACTATAGAAAATGCCTGGGGGGCTTATAGCACACTCTTAATGATAACCATAGGTGTGGCAGGTGGTAGAAAAAGTAGGAAGACTTTATTTCCTAAGCCACATAGTTCTATCATTTCAATGACAAAATAGAACACAATTTACTATTTGTCTAGTGGTTTTTTAGTTTTAAATTTTCTGATAGTTAAAATTATTCAAGATCATTGTAGACATTTTAATCTGACTCCTTAAAGAATTTAGAATGATATTTCAAAGTCAAAATTTATCCACAAAATTAAAGCCAAATATTCCTAGGCCTTGACCAGGCATCAGGATGTCTAGAAACTAGTTCAGCTCAGTTTCTCTGAACCGTGATGTTCTTGTTTGTAAAATGAGAACATTGCGTTTCTATAAGTAGGTAATTATGTGTCTATAAAAGTTTTGTCATTATATTTTATTTCAACAAAAGAACTTAGTACAACATACCCAAAGAAGAGATAAAATTCTGGTTAAATCATATTAGCAGGGTATATTTTATAGGCATCAGTTACATCAGGAACGACATTTACTCATTAATATTTTTTATTTTAATTTTTATTTTTTTAACCAAGAACATATCTTGGTACATTGTATACATAATATTCACTTTCATCAGGTTATTTTGTACCTCTACATGATGTATCTTGGTTTCCCTCCTATTCCCCACCCCTCCCTTCTGTTCCCCTACCCTTCCCTATTTACAACAGGTTTATTTATAATTTCCCATTTGTTACCTTTCCTCTTTCTGTCCTTTTTCCCTTCCTTCTTTTCCCCCTTCTCTTTATCTAGTTCTCCTCTCTTTTGAATACTATCTTTTTTTTTTTTACATAATATTTATTTTACCTCTTTGTCCTTATTTACACTTACGGTTTCTCATATCAGAAAACAATTCAGTATGTACTCATGAGTGTCTGATTTATTTCACTTAAGACTGTGTTCTCAAGGAACATCCATTTACCTACAAATGTCTCTAGTTTATCCTTTTTATGGCAGAGTAGTACTCCATTGTGTAGAAAAACTGTGGAAATCAGTATGGAGATTCCTCAAAAAACTACAACTAGAGCTTCCATTTGATTCAGCTATTCCTCTCTCTACTGGGCATCTTCCTTGAAGAATTAAAATCATCATACCATAGCGATATATGCACAACCATGTTTATAGCAACACAGTTTGTAATAGTTAAGTCTTGGAAACAACCTAAATGCCCAACAACTAATGAATGGCTAAAGAAGATGTGGTTTTTCTGCACATTACTATTTTAACCTGTTTCTTCATTATATTCGATGCTGCAAAACCATTCCTGCATTTGGGACATGATCAGAAAGGCAAACGGTAATTTAAAAAATTGCTCCAGTATGTTTCATTTAAAGCTTATTTTAAATTATTTGAAAACGCTCAAAAGAATTAAGGAGCTTAAACCATCTAAGAAAAGATTTGTCTCTAATTCAGCAGGAATGGTACTGAGTGAATTAAAAACTTCAAGAAACAGGCACGGTAACATACGTGGCCCTTTGAGTTAAAGTGATTACATGGGGTCCATAATGACTGAGAAAGGGGATACTCAAAGGCCCATGGCAGGAAAGAAAGTTTTGGGTAGAAAAACTGGAGCTGCTTGTAGTCATTTCATACCAGACTCGTATGAAAGAGCTCATACCATTTTTATACCAAATAGCAGCTGGTAAACACTGGAGCTAAAAATTTATAAATAGAAGAAAAAGATGACTACAGCTTTGGGTTAAATAGTTGTTAATAAAGCACTTGCAATTTCTCTTCTGGTTTTCAGAGGTGGACTTATTAATTATGCTTCTTGGACACTGCCCATGAGTGCCTCTCAGAGGAGTGGGAAGGCTGCCCTCTCCAGGGTCTGACTCACCCCGCACACCCTCAGGTCGCAGGGCTTTGCTTCTGCTTTTTACCTACACAGATGAAAATACTTGTTTTATGGAACAGACTTTAAAATATTCAGTTGTTGGGGCTGGGGATTTAGCTCAGTAGTTACAGTGCTGGCCTTGCAAGAACAAGGGCCTGAGTTCGATCCCCCGGACCAAAAAGAAAAAAAAAAATCAGTTCTGTATTTAAAATAGTTTATGATACTCTTCTCAAATGTGAAAATGGAAAGAAAAGTTTTATTTCAATTTCAGAAACGTGATGCTGAAATAGTGAAAACCATGATGGAAGAGCATGAGAGAGTAAGAAAGGAGGAGAATGCTCTAGAAGATAAACGAAACAAAGAGAAAGCACAGTACTATCTTGACCTAGAGAAACAACTTGAAGAACAAGAACAAAGAAAGCAGGAAGCTTATGAGCAGTTGCTGAAAGAAAAGCTCATGATTGATGAAATTGTTAGGAAAATATATGAAGAAGATCAATTGTAAGTTTATCCCAATTTTTTAAAAATGGCTAAGCATTTCTGGTACATTGGTCATAGGTTTGTTGTAAAGAGGTAAAGTGTGGAGAACAGTAAGTGCTAGTTATGATCATATAAATCGAGGCCAATTCTTCATCTTTGTCAGCATGATTATTAATAAATATCTAATAATAAATGCTTATTGATTGAATGACTTAAACCTCTTTCTTAAATATGCCTGTATTCTTTTTTTTTTTTTTTTTTTGACGTTGGGGATTGAACTCAGGTCCTTGTGCTTGCTAGGCAAGCACTGTACCACTGAGTTAAATCCCCAATCCCCTGTATTATATTCTGATGAATTTTCTTGGTAGACAGCTTAAGTGTAGAGCACTGCAAGGCTTAGTTAACAGGTTGATAATGCATAAAACTGAAATGATAATGCATAAAACTCCATTAGCAGGTTAGAAGAGAGGCATGGTAGTGTTTTGCCCAGAGAAAATTCATCCCTGACATTATATTTAGGGGCACGCAGTAGGTATTCAAAATTTTTTTGCACTAATGAATGAATAAACGATATATAGGAAAGGTGTTTTTCCCCACATTAATTCCAACAGAAGGAAATTACTTTGTTATTTTATTATTATTATTTCTATTACTATAAAATTGTATCCACTATTGCTTTTTAGGGAAAGACAACAAAAGTTAGAAAAAATGAACGCAACTCGGAAGTACATTGAAGAGTTTCAGAAAGCGCAGGCTTTGTGGAGAAAAAAGAAACGTGAGGAGATGGAAGAGGAAAACAGGAAAATCATAGAATTTGCCAACATGCAGCAGCAAAGAGAAGAAGAAAGGATGGCAAGAGTTCAGGAAATCGAAGGGAAAAGGCTGCAACTTCAAAATGTGGTATTAAAAGAAATACTTCCTTAACACTGATGAAATTCTAAAATTCTTTATAAAACTTGGGTCTTAATAAATGTTTTTGTTTTAAAAAATCTAACAGCTGATTCAGAAACTACAAGAAATGCTGCGACAGCGTGAAGATTTGGAGCAAGTGCGACAAGAATTGTACCAGGAAGAAGTGGCTGAAGTTTACGAGAAGAAAATAAAAGTAAGTTTCAGAAATTGAAAGAAGGATTAATATAGAAAGGCATATAATTTTGAGACAAAGTAGTAGAGAGAGAGATGTAAACAGAATGATTTCGATGGTTACATCAAATATAAAATGGTATAAACACCACAGTTCAAAGAATCATTTTTAAGGTGGATAGAAAAGCTAGACCTGGGAAGCAGTTCACAAACTGCATCATAAAAAGCATGATGCAGCTATGTTGTGTAAAATCAACGCAGTTTAAATATGACGGCACATAGTTTAAAAGCAAAAAGATAAAGATACTCCATGTGAGCGCTGATTAAAACAAGTTGGAATGACTGGGTTAATGATACAAAGTCAACTTTAGGACAAGAAATTTTTTTTTTCAGAATAAAGTTGATCTGGTGGATATAACAGTCCTAAAGATCCTAAATAGTAAAGCATCAGCTTGAAATGAAGCTGATAAGATAGACAAATCCACAGTCATTAGAGTTGTAGATTTCAATATTTTTTGCCATTAATGTATAGACCAAGTAGTCACAACCACAGGATACAGTGCTGAATGTCAGTATAAACAGATTTGACCTGACATTTTGAGAATACTGTACCTAAAAACTGCAGAATAGAAATTGTAGTTAAGGGCTGGGGGTTTAGCTTGGCGGTTAGAGTGCTCACCTTGCAAACAGAAGGCCTTGAGTTTGATCCCCAGCACCAAAAAAACCCCAAAAAAGAAACAAACAAACAAAAAAACCCAAAAATTATAGTTAAGAGCACATGTCACATTCACAAAGACAGATCATATTCCAGATGCAAAGTAAATCTCAATAATTTTCAGGGCTTTAAATCCATACCAAATAGATTTTCTGACTACAGTGCAATTAACTAGAAATTAGTATGAAAATGTACCTCCAAAATTCTTAAAGATCATAATTAAAACTATACTTCTCAGCAAACAATGAACAAAGGAATATATTGTAATGGAAATTAGACATTTCAGGCTGAATGATAATAAAAGAACAGTGTACCAAAATATATGGAATGCAGCTAAAGCAGTGCTTAACAGGAAGATTATATTTTTTAAATACAAATATTTTAGAACAGAAGAATGGTTAAAAATTCATGATCTTACGTCTATACAAAATTTGTATTTAAATGTTCCTGTAAGGTTCATAATAACGAAAAAGTGAAAATAACAAAAATGTCCAACTGATGAATGTGTAAACAAAGTTATTCAGCCACAAAAAGAATGAAGTACTGATATGTGTCAAAGAATGGATGAATCTTTATTATAATTTTAATTTTTAAAAATAACTCTGGAATGTTATATAAATGG
>PVJO010032677.1:0-12919 GCA_004026905.1 Hystrix cristata | reverse complement strand
AGAGTTTAGCCATTGAACGATGGAAATATACTTCTATGGGGTATTCCCTGCTAGTTGGGAGGAACTGAAGAGCAGCCCAGAAAATGGGGCATGCAGTAAGGTGGGAGGGACACAAATACATACTACTGAGTAGTTGCCACTCCCATAGCCATTCACAACATATAACATAAAACAAAATATTCTAGTTGTTAGGTTTAGGGCTAGGATTTCCCCAGAAGGCTCAAGTGTGCAGAGCTCGGGCTTTGGATGACTGGATCCTGGATGTGCTGTGCTCATTAGTGGATTAATTCACTCAAGAGTTCAGAGCTGAATGTTAAGGGGTGTGGTCTGGTCAGAAGAAGAGAGTTGCTGGCAGAATGACCTCGAAGGGTGTAGCTCTCTCCCCGGCTCCTCTCTTCTCTGTCTGCGTTGTGACTGTGGCACGGGCAGCTCTCCTCTGCCACACCCTTTCACCACGCCCTTCCTCCCTGGGAGCCAATCAGCTGTGGAAACCACGAGTGCAAATAAATCTCTCTTCCTTTAAGTTTTGGCTGTCAGACATTTTGCCCCAGTGACAGGAAAATAAGACACATCGTGGTTCCAGGCCCCTGCCATAGGATGGAATAGAAATGGTCTTGCTTGCTGTGTAGGTCTCCAACTTCTTTTCTTTCTACTGTGTCATATATCTTGTGAAGTCCTAGCTGCCTCCTCCTTGAGATGCTCTCATCCCCATCTCAGCTACAGAGCAAGCAGACTCCTTGATTTCATTAGCAGTCTGGAAGAAATCAGTCAACTCTAGAAGTTTCCTTAGTGCAGCCAGAAAAAAGGTGAGTGACCCTTGTCCTTTCCATTTCATTCTTTAGGTTTCTTTGTCTCTAGGTTGTGGACCATGTCAGAAAGCTAGCAAGGTGCAGGAGGCCCAGTTACATCCCTTGACCCATTGTGGATTATGAAGAACAATAAATAAATAAATAGCAATGAAGCAAATTGGTTTGGTGATGATGAGGTTTTGAATTGAGTCAACTCTGTGATTGGCTAGCACTCATTTAAAGCACCTAAATTTTAGAGCAATCATTCTCTGCATTTTATAGGAAAGGTGAATGAAATTAGTTTTTGGATTAATATTGTGCTACTATCATAAATGTGCTGATGATTTGTATAACTCTGCAGACCTAATTAGTGGTATAGATCTTTCTGAAGTCTTTGGGGGTCTCACTATTTTCAACTCAACAGGTTAATTTTATTTGGTAAATATATTTTGTCATGCTACCACAGGACAAAAGCAGAACATTTATTTCTGTGAATAAATGTGAAAGGCATTGAAATGAAATTAAATGGACTAAAATAAAACTTAAGCTTTTGACTAATTTAGCCAGATCAAAATAAAACAAAATATTGGCATTATGCAAATGACTTTATACTTGGCTTCTAATCTTGTTTTCTTATAAAAGTGAATGAAAAATGCTCTTTAAAATTTCCAAATGAATTATATATTTCAAAACAAGCCTTCTCAAAAAGTAAAAACAATCTATCAGTCACCCCAGAAATTGTCAAAATCTAGTTTCTCCACTGAAGCAGAGTCCATGTTCTTTCTTACCTGTAGTACCTAGCATGGGGTTTGACATTCAGTAAATATATATAATACATATTTTTAGATGGCTAAGGATTTACAGATATCTACTGGATCAACAACTTGGAAGTCCCCTGAGAACTAAAACTGTATACTTCTAACAAGGAACTCAGCCCTGCCCCTTTCTTACCTCCTGCAGTGCACAACCTGCTTTTTATGCCATGTTTTCTTTCTCAGTGAAGTGTCAGCAAGCCTGACACTCAGGTGTCCAGGTAGGTCATATCCTGTTCATTGTCCCTCTTTAATATTTCTCTAATACCATATACTCACATATAACTAGAATTGACTCAGTGTAGTTTATAGTGGACCATTATGTTGAGGTCCCACAACTTGACTTAAAATGATTGGAAACACCCTGACGTGACATAAGCAGAAATGACAAGGAATCCTCCCAACATTATCTAGTCTGAGTTTTTGTTCTCTGTGTACTTTACTGGTGTTTTCCGTATATGTTTTTCCCACCCAATTTGTCCTGCATATAAGTAGATATCTTGTACAGGTAGGTATGTATCATAGGTGGGAACTTCGTGCCTTTCCAAAAACAAAGTAGATACATTCAGGCGTAGCACGTACACGAAGCGAGTGAGTCTTAAAATCAGCCTGGGTACAAATATCTGAGATACCTGATCAGGCGGCTTTCAACTGGCAGGTGAAGGAAGACCGTGCTACTGGCCCTGGGTCTTAGCAGTGGCCGTAGGGTCATATGCCCAGAGCAAAGCGGTTGTTAAGTTGAGCTAGAGACACAGTCTGCCGGCTGCCCCTGTCTTTCCGGCACTCCAGCGGGGAGCGGGTGCGAAGAGTGGCTGGTGGCATGGAAACAATTAATTCTCAACTTTTAGTTTGCCTAGAATATGCCGTGCAGTGTGAAGAAGCCCCGGGTGAATGTTGTTTCCCTTTTGGCCAAACAGTATGTGAAACTGGAGGTTTGACAATGGTACTGATAAAAAATAGTTAATTAGAATAAACGTTTTTTCCTGTATTGTTGAGTATATCTAGTTGAATATATATATATACACACACACACACACACTCAAATGACAGACTTGTATCAATTAAGTAGTTACATACAAATCATAATTAACAAAACAAAATTCAGGAATTTTACATTTCTGAAGTAAGATGATATAAAATGCCTTAATATTTGTTTTTTAGTCAAAACAAGCTATTATTCTAAAATGCATCCTTCCCATTCTTTGTGGTGAAACGAGTCACTGCTGTTAGGAAATAATGGCAAGAGTTGACAAAATATAATATGGTAACCCTGCATCAATCCTTGGGTGGTTTTGCTTCTAAGCTCTGTAGTTCTAGCAAAAGGGCAGGAGTCAAGCAGCATTGCTAGAAGAAGGAAGTCCGTGCTTGTGGAATGGAGGTGTTTGTGCTTGGAAACCACAACACAGAGCAAATGAGAAGTCACTGTCAATAGAAACAGCACTAATCTAAGGGTAAGAAACTAGAGTTCAGAAAGTGTGCGTTCTCATTCTGGCTCCATCGCTGACTAGTCATGCAGGTGAGTCATCAGACTCCTCTCCTGCAAAATGGAGATAAACACGTACTGACTTTCCTCTCAGAGATGCTGAGCAATCAAGGAAAATAATGTGCATGAAGAATTATGAAAACTGTACAGTACTATGCAAAAATACACTAGCCATACAAGAAGCCGTGTTTTTCTCTGGGGAGTGGGAATGTGGGTTGGGGAATAATATTGAAAATATCTAATCTGTGTGCTGCAGAGAGTATGCTTCCCACCAGCTTCCAGGTGAAGTTGAATTTGAGGGTAGGCTGGTTGGTGCCTGCAGTGGTCTCATCTCTGGGCAGAGGGACTGTGCAAGAGAGGTCTTTACCTGTCAAGGAGCTAGCACTGCTGCCGGGGGGTAGACCCTTCCGCCACGGTCAGAGTCCAGCTGGGAAGGGCTGGCAGGGTGCACGCGTGCACCTGATGGTCTGTGTGAGTTAAAGCAGATTAGCCGGGGACTGTTCCTCTGAGGACACTCAGAGTACCCCTGTGCCAGTGCACAGACATTTTAAGGCTATTCTGAGCAGCTCAGGATAATGCCAAAATTCCAAAGAATTCCATTATACATATGTAACACAGTCTTATTAATAACCAAAGTTAAACTGCCAATATAAGTAGCCACGCTAGGATATTTCAGTTGTTTTAGGTATATCTGAACATCCAAGAGGCTTTCTTGGTGAAACTCATAAACATCTGGCAGAGGTAGTGGAATTCCTGGTTCATGTTGGTACTTAAGAAATCACATTTTGTATCCTGAAAAATATCTACACCCAAGACTTGTACCTCAGAGAAAAGAGACTCTCAAAGCATGATACTGATTCTTGAAGCTTACTCTGGATGAAAGACTGGAAAAGTACCACATAGGGGGACATAAAATCATACATCCACAGGACCAGACATAAAAATAGTTTTGGAAGATATTCAATACACAATTCATATTCTGTTGAAGTTTAGCCAAAAGCCTTTGAGTGTAAAGAGGAAATAAATGCTTTCCAGGAGGATAAGTTATGAATTCTTCCCATGGAAAAAAAAATGTGTTCTTTTCCTGTTGTTTTCTCATCAGGAAAACAAAAACGGAAACTAGAATTTGTCTCAGGTCAGATTGTGCAGGGATATTTGGGTAGACTTGCTCTTCACAATAATTCTGCCACCTTTAACAGATGCAACCGCATTTAATGATAAAATATCTTAATGCATGCAGCATAAAATTATGTGCTTCGTGTAGCCATAACCTGGCCGACTAGAACCATTCATTTGCCCACTCATTCAGTTATTGATTTGATCATCCAAATAATTGAACAGGGAGGTACAAAGTTCTCAAGGTTGGACAGTCTCTCACCGCAGGTGCTTCTGGCACAAAGCAGCTGCCCAGCCAATGGCTATTTAAAAAATTTATCCTAACTTAGTTCTTATGAGCATCCCATTCTGTGTGCTATGTTTGATGTTTAAAATGTTATTAATAATCAAGGAAACTAAAATAAGCAAACCCCAGACTACCCATAATTCTGAGTTTACTATATTTGACCACGTCGATTTTAAAGAACAAACTGTTTTCCCAACTTTTGTCTACATTTCAAGAGGAAAGAAAAGGCTTGGCCCAGATCCTCCTTCTCCCTCAAAGTGACATTGTTTCAATTTCCACGTGTCTCTTCCTTATGAAAGAGTCACAGTAACAGTAGTTTTTTATTTGGGTAGCTCCTGAATGGATTTTGATATCAGTTCCTAAAGAGCCATTTATTATCCTCTTCTCTCTGTTTCTACTTACAGTAGAAGAATACAACCACTTTCACGGCCCAGCTATGAATCGGCACAGTGTTGAAGGCGATCAGGGAATTTCTTAGGCAGCTCAGAGTTCTGTGGGAGCCAGGGGAAGCAGTGCAGGGTAGTCCTCTCTGGTAGAAAATGTGGACTCTGTGCTAAGCGGCATTAAGTGTCCTATACATGTAGTCGGTCCTTCTCAGTATTTTTTATCAGAACACAAAAGTGATTTCCCTCTGTATTTCGTTTATAAATAGCAAAGGAGGACTAAAGAAGACACTTGCAAGGCCGTAAGGTTTTGCTTTCGTTTTTGTAGGTAGGTTCACGGAATGTCAGAGCGATTAGGTCTGTGAGTCCGTGAGCCTCAAACTCTTTCTTCCCTGCCACGACGCCTTGTTGTCGTAACGTTTAGACATAAGGACTATTTGTCAGATAGGAGGCGATGACCCTCCTGTGTGCTGCCTCATGACTGCTATGAAGACAGGCCCTCCGTTGCATTTATTACTACATCCACAGCTCGTGTCGGTATCGGGTGTATAACAGCCTAATAGTTCACGAATGAATGAGTGTCACTGCTATTTGTCAAGATGACTGTCCCATTTTGTGGAAAATTGTTCTGTACTCATCGGATACAGCAATTTCTGTGCAAAGTAGACAGTAGGACGCACTACGTTATGCTTCACGGGCCACATCTTTTCCCTCTAGTCATGTCGCGCATCCTCTTTGTCCCTCAGATGTTTTCTCTACCAAGTCACAGACTCGAAAAGAGACCAATTCGTCCCTAGGATCCTCATCTAGTAACCCTTGTTAGAAGCTTGGGCTGTTTTTCTGCCACTATTCACCCCTGCACACACACACACACACACACACACACACACACACACACAGAGATAAATGGAAAAGAAAGCAAAGCTCATCCCAGAAACGTGCCTGATAAATGAGAGTTGTGATTGAGAAACCAGACACAGTTTGCCACCCACCACACAAGCTGGCATACAAATCCGTAACTTCATCATTTCGAGGATGTATTGTAGATTAATACAGGTAGCAGCCTGCTTTTTTTGGCAGTCTGGAGGGAAGAATAGCTGCCCTGAGGGTCCATGTTGCTATGAATCATTTCCTACCCTAAGAGAGGAAAGTTCTTGGAATCGTATCTGCAAGAGTGCAAAGTCCCTGGCTGGCATGCGATCGTCTCCTCTCTCGCCTGCAGGGTTCCATCATTTGTCCTTATACTGCACCTAAGGGCAAGATTGAAAGTACAGTGATCCTGGAAGCAAATAACAATGAGAAAACCTTGAAATAAGTACAATGGTTTTTCTGTTTTTACAGATTAGAAAACAGCAACAGAAAGTTCAAGTAACTTGCTTAAAGTCACACAGTTGATAATTTGCAGATCTAAGCCTCAGATGACAGTTTTGCTTTTATGGAAGAAATATCAAATGTACTTTGTAATTAAACCTACTCTTTATTTTTTTTAACTGAGAAAGGGACCCATAGAACTTTAGTATTAATTGAAGTTAATCCCCAGAAAAGTTTTCACAAAAGTTTGAATCTTCTTGTTCTTGCCATGTCAAAATTTTTATCATTATGTTAATATATTAGTCCACAGGGATCAGTAAATTGTGATTTCTTTTTCTTTTTCTTTTCTTTTCTTTCTTTCTTTTTTTTTTTTTAGCTAGGGTCTTGCTCTGTAATTCAGGCTGGCCTTAAACTATGTAGTCCAGGCTGGCCTTAAGCTCATGGTGATCCTCCTGCCTCAGCCTTCTGAGTGCTGGAATTACAGTCATGTGCCACCACACCCAGCTACTACATTGTGATTTTTGTTCTAGAGCTAGAACTTTCCTAGTAAAAAAAAAAATTCATAGTAGAAGAAGATCGAATGTATAAATGTACTTTTTGAAGTTTCTTAATATGCTTAAGAATCTTGCTAAACTGGGCTTTTGAAATATTTGTGTCAATCTGTTTAAGAAGTAGTTTTTGTCTTTGCTTCACAAATCAAGTAAAAGTAAGTACTGATGGAGTTCTCCTGTATGAAGTCTGAGGTCATGGACAGAGAATGCATATTTATCTCCAAACCTGGGAAATATGATTTTACAATTCATCTATTTGTCGGAAGGGTAGCCCACAATATGACACATAAGACACCTTAGCACTCCACATAAAGCTCCATGTCATCCCTTGTCACAAACATGCAATTCCTGTTCTGCAGCCCAGAGTCAAACACACAATAGCCTTCTGTCCCATCCCACAGAATGCCAAAAGCCTACGAGTGATGTGCAAATATTGTTCGGCATTGCATTTGAGAGGGGAAATGCTATAGCTGGTGTTATGGCTTGTGTCTAGATGTCCCCTTAAAGCTTCATGGGGTCTTAGGTGAAGCTTTTTGGAGGTGGCTGAACCTGGGCTGTGTGATGCTGGGATCAAAGATGTGATGTTGCTATTGATTCATGGTGTGATGCTAGGATTAAGGCTGCCCCACCCTGGGTGTGAGTGCTTTGAACTCTAAGGGTGGGTAGCCTGGATAGAGTATAAGCGACAGAAAGAGAGCTGTTGCTTCTTGCCTGTTGTTTGTTGCTTGCTGCCTTCTGCCTGCCATGGACTGTTTCTCCTCTGTGATGCCCGTCTGCCATGCCACCTTGCATTGGAACTAGCCAACTATGAACTGCAACCTCTACAAACTATGAGCCAAATAAACCTTTCCTCTTTTAACCTTAGGTGTCAGGTATTTCATCTTAGCAACAAGAAAAGTAAGACAGCTGGCTTTTTCCTCTTAGTCTTGGCAACTTTTTTTTCAAATATTATTTTTCGTTAGTACATGTGTGCAATATATAATGATCACTTTCCTTGTGGGAGTTGGTACATGCACATAACACATCTGAATTCTTTTTTCATCCCCTTCCCTTCCCCTTCCTCATTTCTCTACATCCTTCCATTTCTTGACCCCCTTCTCTTTTGCAAAACATCTCCCTATTTCCTTTTATCTATTTTTTATTTTGCTCTTTATTTATATTTTGGTTTTCTCATGTAAGAGAATCCCTGCAATATTTAAACTTCTGTGTCTGATTTATTTCCCTTAAAATTGTGGTCTCAAGGTGCATTCATTTCCCTACAAATGACACAAGTTTATCCTTCTTTAAGACAGAGTAGTACTCCAGTGTGTACAGTATTGGATATCTAGTTGCAACAGAGAAATTGATTTGAAAACTAAGGCTGATTTAAATATATTTATTAGAACATATTAGTGGCACACAAAACCCTTCTTTTTCAGTCAGTAGGGGAGGAATAGACAAAAGCCCTTTACCTCTTCTCAGTAAGAGACATAATGTTTTATGAGTTCAGCCTCTAGAATTGGCAGATCTGAATCAAAACTAGGCTTTGTGACTGACTTAAGCAAGCTTCTTTGAGTCTTGATTTCCTCACCTGTAAAAAGGCATGATAATTGTTCACACTTTTCATGGTGGCGCTGGAGATTCAACAGGACGATGTGCTGTGCATAAAGCTTACAGTCCAAAGTAAGAGAGAAGTAAACGCTAGCCAATACAATGATGTTATTCTTATCCTTACATCAACATTAATGTCCACTGTCTGATAGTGGAGGAGCAACCAGATGGTTGAAGGGTCTAGTATAAATAAAAATATTTGAAACAAGGGTCTTCATTGAATATTTTTTCAGTGATTCATTTAATAAGTCAGTATAGGCAACCAATTTAGTAATTATATCCACTTTACACTGTAGCCAAGTTAAATCACTAATCCCTAATCTCTTCTTACACTGGACTTTCAGTAGCTGTGTAACCAGCTCCTCCTCGTGTCCAGCTCTTTTATTTCACATTCCTTTTGTTTTTCTCACACATTACCTGGGATGGAGACTCTGTCTGTACGGAGTTTGCAGCTCATGATTGCCATCTTTCCATACAAACTCTCAGGTTCACCTGCTTTCTCCTCTGCTTCTCCTCCCTGTTCTGCCGGCAGTGCCATGCCTGCGTACCTTGTCCCCGCGGAAGAGAGGGGGTTTGGTTGCTCTCTGTCAGGTCACGTGGTTTTCTGAGAATCTGCATTGCCTTTTGCTTTTGTTCCTGGTGGGAAGTACTATTTATTTTCCCCCAGGAAGTCCTGTCATTGAGATGGGAAAATATGTTTCCTGGCCAAATGCCACTGGAAAGGCAGTCCCCTGCCTGTACAAAAACCAAATGCTCCCTTTGGGAGTGGCTGTTGTTCACACTGAAGTACTACTGGACCACCCTGCAGCTCCCTCCTTCGAAATTCTCACATCAGGGGCGGCATTAGCCCAGTGAGATATTTCTCCCTCCTCCCATTGTATATCAGATGTGGTATTTGGTCCCAGCACATTAAGTATCAAAAGATTGCTGTTTTTCCTTCTTTGATGTCAATTAGCTCTCTATTTCTTCTTTTACTCTTCCATTGTGTTTACCCAAAACAATGTAAGAGCTGAGATTTCCTAATTTATACCCTGTGTTTCTCTACACAGGCATTCTGCAGCATACAACACACAAAAAACAATTCCACCCTCATATTTTATACCAGTTAGACTCAGGCAGTTTAATCCCAACATTTTATTTATTCAAGTCATGCTTAGTTGCAGGTAATGCTGGGAATTCCAGGGCACTATTTGAGAATGGGAGGAGGTTAAGAAGGTCAGATCCACCAAGGAACAGAAACTAAGAGTCCATGTGGAGGTTCTCTTTTTCTGGCCAGGAAGGGAATAAACCATGCCTATGGGGACATGATAAACATGATAAAAAGCAGATTATTGTAGGATGGCTTTTTAACACCACCTCTATCTGATTTGCTGTGTAAACTGTGACAGTAGCAACTGGAATCTCTTCTGAGTATACAGCATATTGGTGCCTGTCAAATCTAATCCTTAATCCACAAGGCTTGTTTCTTTCAATATTTTCTCAGGAACCTTCTGGCTGAATTGTCTACCATGGAACTGTCTCATTTCTGCGGGCAAATCAAATCAATTTAGGTGACTTGCCCATTATTCAGCCAGGATCGTGACTGGCTGAACAATTTCCTGGAAACTTCATACCCTCTCCTTTTTGAAAACAAAGTTGGGAACATTCTAGCCCTCTCTGTAAAGCCTCTGCATTTTCTGACAGTTGGGTAAAACTATCAAGGTGAAAGGGAACCAAGGGTAAAAACAGATTGTGTAGAACTGGTCAGGTAATCCAGTTTCTATAAGATCAAGTTAGTCTCAGTCCATAAGCATTTAAAGGACCACACAACATCAAGATTTAGGCAGGTTTGTTGGAAAATCTCAATAATGCCCTAGGCACTGACCATTCTCTGTGCTTTATCTTCTATTGATTATTAGCACATGTTTGTAGTACATAATGATCATACTCATTGTAGGTACTTGGTGCAGGTCCATAACACATCTTAATTCTTTTATTTCCCTTTCCCTCTTCTCTGCACTTCTTCCATTTCTGGATCCCATTCCTGTTTGCCAAACATCTCTCTCCCGACTTTGTATTGCATATATTTTATTTTGCTCTTTAAATCATTATATGTTAAGTTTCTCATGTAAAAGTAGCCATGTAATATTGAAGCTTGTGTGTCTGATTTCTATCTCTTTTCTGAGAATTTCTAGTCCTTACTTCATCTTTCTTAATGATGGTATTATTAAGTAAACAGACATAACAGTCCATTTTGTGCTGCTATAAAAGAATATTTGGATAGTGCATTTGAACAGAAATTTATCTCTCATAATCCTAGAGGCCAGAAAGTTCAAGATTAAGATATGAGCATCTGATAGCAGCCTTCTTGCTGTGTCATCAGTTGGTAGAAGCCTAAGGGGCAAACAGGCAAAATAGGTCCTCCTTCTACTGATCAGTCGATTGATTGATTCTGGAGATAGAACCCAGGGCCTTCCCACTGAGCTCATTTTAAAATTTTTTTTAATTTTTTTATTGTGAGACATTGTCTTGCTAATTCACTAAGTTGTCCAAGCTAGTCTTGAACTTGCAATCCTCCTGCCTCAGCCTCTAAGAGTGGTGGGATTACAGGCATATACCAGCAATCCCATTCTCACCCTTTTATAATGACATTAATCTCAACCATGAGAGCAGAGTCCTTGTGGTCTAATCACTTCTCGGAGTTTGCTTATCTTCATACTGTTGCAATGGCAATTAAATTTCAACAGGAGTTTGGGAGGGGACAAACATTCAAACTATAGGACTGATTTTATGTAAATATATTTAACAAGTTCATAGTGAAATCATATTCCTGTAGCATTCAGAATCCTGAATTCACCAGCAGTATCGCTCTGCTATCCCGTTTACACACATACAGTACTAGAACATGTGTGGCAGTCAAATATAATTTTCTTTGCCTTTTTGACTTTGTTTGACTTTCTTGTTTCCTAAAATGATATCCTTCCTTCAATCTCTGCTTGTCAAAGTGCTGCTCATTTTACTGGTATGTGACCGTGGACAAGTCGTGTAATATTTCTGACTCTTTGACTCTTCATCTGTGAAAGTAGGCTATGTGATCAAAACAGTGGGGACGGGCTCCACAATGCTCTTGTAATAAATGAGCTCCAAATTTCAGGAGCTTAAAAGGACAAAGTTTATTTCTCATTCATGTGGTATATCCAACGTGGCTTAAAGAGGAGATCTGCTTTTCCAAGTTACTCGTCTACCCAGGGAGAGCGGGGTTGGAGGTAATTTGGAAGCAAGGCTTAAAACTCATGGACATTCTGCTCAGAATTCATAAATCAAAATGATTATATGGCCACATCTAACTTCAAAGAGAGTAGAAAAGGGCAGTCCTAACACTTCCCAGGAGAAGCAGAGCTGCAAATCTGGTGTAACACAGTAGTGATTGTGTCATGTCTGTGTAAAGGTACGTAACAAACTCTAAGACGCATGCACTGCAGCAGATTCAATGTGGCTATGGAGGAGAGAGAGGATATAGATGACATAAATGTGCTTCAGTTTACGAACTCAGCTCTCTCCTTCTCTCCACGATTCTGGTCACTACCCAAACTGGATGAGAACTGAATCAAATTTCCCCCTAAGGGCAACATTGAACCTAACCATTGAATTTGATTCAGCTTTCGTCCAACTTGTTTTGTGACCAGAATCATGGAATAAAATCATGTTCATGAACCGAGGTGCCTCCGTGTATCTCCTATGTACCTTATTTTTTTTTTAAATAACTCGGTACTATTCTGTTTTATGACTATACCTTTATTTACCCAGGCACTTTAATCAGTGGACATTTTCCATAAGACAATTCAGAAAAATCTTGGTTTCATGACTCTTCACTTACTGAGCAGTTTCCTGGTCTTTCTACGTCTAACACCATTCAGTGGCTCAGTGGTAGAGTATGTACAAGTATGCTCCATTGATAACTTATTCCAGTCTCAGCTACGATGTCTTTCCCTAGTAGAAAGTATTCTTTAAGATTGTATTGCCAATAGTTCCTACAAATAGAAAATACCATGTTCTTAGCTTTAGCCAAAGATGATTATTTGCTGATTAATAGTTAGTCATGGTATACAATATTCTCAGGTCCTGCCCTCACCTTGCCTAAGTAAACTCCATGCCTATAAAAAGAATCTCTTCTTTTCCCGATGCTAGAACCTAATATGACTGTCCTAAATATTTCATGAATTATGTAGTCATTGCTTCTTAGTGATCTATGTTCCTTATAACTTCAACACTGCTTCTTTCAATATTTAATTTGAAACACAACTTTTTATTCAGTTCTCATTTGGATCATCCATAGCTTTTTCTGTCCTGCATCTTCCACCACCCTAACTTGCATTTCCTTTTTAATGTGTTATATTGCCTCTCTTTTGATGAATATACCAACCTCGTATGCAAAACAAAATCTTCAGCTTAGAGAAAATGATACCCTCTATGTCCCAGGGTGAGCAAAAAGTAGTGACCATAAGCTACTACATATTGAGATTCCAGTGGAGATGAGATTTGACTTGCAGAAGGTGTACCCTTGGAATTAGCATTTATGAAAGGGTTGGGAAAGCCTGGAGAGAGGGAGAAGCTGAACTA
>PVJO010032676.1:0-12850 GCA_004026905.1 Hystrix cristata | reverse complement strand
GTTTCTTTCCTGAAACCTTATAACCTGGTCTTATACTTGGTTAGAAGGATGACATGTAGCCCTGAATACTCTCTAGTTTCTATTTTTGTTTTAATGAATGATTTTATATAACTTGATGGGAAGACAAAAAATGAAAGGAATATGTCACTTTAGTTAAGAATATTAGCTGAGGCTCTAAGAGTTTAGTTCAGTACCATGATATTATGATATTAGATTTCCCTCCTTCTCCAATTAGATCTCTAATTCCTTACCTTACCTTTCTAATCAGATGCTTCTACCCCTTGGAGATGTAGGATACTGAGGACATAAAAATCAGAATTTCGTATTACTTTTGTGTTTATTCTCCTCTCAAAATACACGGGGAAAAACTGAAGATGAAACAAAAAGCTAAGTATTCTGTGCAGCCAACCTTAAAGCCTACACTGTAGACAGCAACATATATTGCAAAAAGTTCTCCATGTCTTCTCTTTAAATATCTCCAGTCATCATCTACAGAAGCACAATGCACTACACAAAACAATCCACGGAAAGGAAAAAAAACTAATTGAAGGGAGTTCTTCTGCCTGAAAAGAGGTATGTTTAAATAGTTGCCTGGAGAAGAGAGAGATAATCAGAATTTCTGACATATGGAAAAGATTCTAAAACCATTCATCTTTATAAATAAATTACAAATATTTTTAATGAAACATATTATGGTAAAATATCAAGAAAAGGAACTAACAATCATTTTCTTTGATTATACTTTGACTCTCTAACCACTAAAAAGAGAAGAAACATTGTGCATAAATATTATTCTGGGCAATAATGAGACTGTATATATAATAGCTAAGCCAAATTTCAACCTATTTTTGATCTCTTAGTGAAATACACTCTGAAAATTAAATGATTAAACTGCACCTTCTTTGCAAATATTGGATCGTAGAGCTAATATTGGATTATCTATGACCTCACAATGATCAAATAATTCTTCAGTTTTTTAAATTTTATTAAAAAGCAACAGCTTTATTGAAATAAAAAGTAGCATACCACACAATTTACAAACTTAAATTGTAAGAGTTCATACAGTTTTCAACATTGACAAATTTTTACAACCATTACCACAGTCAAATTTACATCATTTTTATTATCCCAAAACAAAACACTCTACCCATTAGTTATCATCTCCCAGTCCACCCCACCCCACCTAAATCTAGGATACCACTCAGCTACTACCTATCTTCATAAATTATCCTATTCTGGGATATTTTTTTCATTTTTTGTACAATCAAAATAGACCATGTCCATAGCAACAATGAAGACCTTAACATATCCAAAGAAATGGAAATTCTGCAAATGGATCTCTCACACCATAGTTATATGAAACTAGACACTGACAGCCAAAGTATGCTTCAATGTTTCTAAATTAGATGGGGTTTAATTTTTTGAGTTTCTTATATACTCTAGATGTTAGTCCTTTGTCTGAGGAGTAGCTGGCAATTTTTTTTTCCCATCTTTTAGAGTTTCTCTTCACTTTGTTGGTGGTTTCTTTTGTTTTGCATTAGGTTTTAAATGTAACGTGATCTCATTTGTTGATTTTTGGCATTATTTCTTGTGCATTTGGGGCTTTATTCAGAAAGTTTTAGCCTGCACCTATGTATTCAAGAGCTTTACCTATTTTGTCTTCAATCAGATTAAGTGTTTTTGTTCAGATATTAAGACCTTTGATCCATTTTGATTTTAGTTTAGTGTCTGGTGAGAGACAGGTCTAAGTTCAACCTTCACCACATTTTTTCAAGAGTCTATCTTTCCTTTGGAGAAGGGATTTGGCTCCTTTTTCAAAGATCATATAATTGAGTATGCCTAAAGTCGTACCTGTGTCTTGTATTCTATTCCACTGAACCAGCGTCTTTTTTTTTTTTTTTTCCAATACCGTGCTGCTTTTATCACTGTATTTTTGTAGGGTAACTTGAGGTCCAGGATCATGATGTCCCCTGTCTTGCCCTTGTTGCCCAGAATTGCTTTTGCTATTCTAGTTCTTTTCTGGTTCCAGCTATGCTTATTGAAATGATGGTTCTGTAATTCTCTTTTTTGGTTGTGTCCTTTAGTGATTTTGGAATCTAGATAATGCTTGTTTCCAGGAATTACTGTGGTTGTACTGCTTCCTTTTCAATTCCATTAAGGAATTTTGGGAGTATTCTGGTTAGATCTTCTCTAAAGTTTGTGTAGACCTCAGCAATGAATCCATCAGGACCTGGGCTTTCCTTAGTTGGTATTTTTCTTTTATTTTTTATTACTTCTTTAATTTCACTGAGTGTTATTTCCTTATTCAGGATGTTTGCATCTTCTTGGTTCAGTCTTGGCAATAAGTATCTCCGAATTTATCCAGTTTGTTTTCCTATTTTCTATTTCATTAGAGTGCAGGTTCTCAAAGTAATTACCAGTAATCTTTGGGATTTCTGCAAAATCTGTTCTGAATTCACCATTTATTTCTAATTGCGTGGATTTTTAAATTTTCTTTTCTTCTTAAAATAAGATTGGCTGAAAGTCTTTTGTTCAGTCATTCAAAGAGTCAACTCTTCGATTCATTGATTTATATTATTGATTTTTCGTCTCAATTTCATTAATGTTTTTGTTGATATTTATAATGTCTTTCCTTGTATTAGCTTTGGGTTTTGATTGTTTTTGTTTTTCTAGGCCTTGAGGTGTATCATTAGGCTATTTATCTGAATGTGTTAAGTTTTTCTAACACAGAAACCCACTGCTACAAATTTTCTTGTTAGGATTGCTTTCGTTGTATCCCATAGGTTCTGGTATGTCATACTGGCATTACTGTTTGGTTGTAGAAACTGTGTAATTTCTTCTTTGATTTTTTTTCTGGACCAATTGAATATTCATGAAGGTATTATTTAATTACCAAGTGTTTGCATAGTTTTTATGCTGTCTTTGTTATTGATTTCAGGTCTCACTGCACTATTGTCTGATAATATGCAAGGGACCATTTCAGGTCTTTTGCTTTTACTTAAGCGTGCTCTATGGGGTAGTATGTGGTCTATTTTGGACCAAGTCTCATGTACTAGTGAGAAGATGTACTGTGTTGTTGTTTGGTGGAACACTCTGTAAATATGTACCAGGTCTATTTGTTTAAAGATTTGGATCAGCTCTGATATTTCTTTGTTAATGTTTTACCTAGTTGATCTGTCTCTTTGTAACAGTGGGGTATTGCGTACCCCCATTACAAGCATATTGATATTGACCATTATTTTTTATGTCCATTAGTATTTGTTTTATGAAGTAAGGTTGCCTGGTATTTGGTGCATATATATTTAAAATTGTTAACTCTTCCTGTTGAACTGTTCACTTAAACAATATGTAATGACCTTCTTTATTTCTTCTGATCAGTCTTGGCTTGAAATCCACTTTTTCTGAAAGTAGGATAGCAATTCCTTTTCTCCAGGTTCCAGTTGCATGCAGTATTTTTTTAACATTCTTTGATCTTTAATCTGTGAGTATCTTTTGGAATTAAATGTGTGTCTTGTATACTGCATATTATTATGGTTTTGTTTCTAGATCCATTCTGTCACTTTGTGTCTTTTGATTGTGGATTGAGACTATTCACACTGAAAGTTATTTTTGAGAGGTATTGACTTATTCCTGTCATTACATTATTTCCTTCTTGCTTGTTTCCTCATTTTTTCCTGTTTTATGTAGCTGCTCATCCCACCAGCTGTATTCATTCTTTTTGACACATTGGCATTGGTGGTTTCATTGTCTCTTTCTAGTATATTCTTTAAAATTTTTCAAATGCTGATTTGTTGGTAATGAATTTCTTGAGGTACTCATTTACAAGGAAGAAGTTTATAAGTCCATCAACTTTAAAGGAAAGTTTTGCCAGATACATAAGCCAGGGTTGGATGTTGTTATGCTTTAGGGCTTGGAACAATTTACTCCAAGGACTCCTGTCCTTTAAAATTTGTGTAGAGAACTCTGCCATCGTCTTTATTTGTTTACCTCTATCTACGATTTATTGTCTTTCTCTAGCTGATTTTAAAATTTTGTCCCTGTGATGGACATCTGGAATTTGAATATAATGTGGTACAAAGAAGCTCTATTTTGGTCATGGCTATTTGGGATTTTATATGCCTCACTTTTCTGTATGTTTATTTCTTTCCCTACATTTGGGTATTATTTTGGCATTATTTCTGTGAGCAGAATTTTACAACATTGTGTTAGCTTTAGATTTTTCACTTATTCCAATTATTCTTAGGTTAGGCTATCAGTTGTTTGATCCATTTTTCATGTCCTCTTGTTGTGAAAAACAAGTGTCTTTCAGTACTTGATCTTTGAAGGCATGATTATCCTCTAGACCCGAGCTTCTGTGCTCACATTGGTTGGTTCTACTTCCTCTATTTTCAGCAAGATTTTTAATCTTTTGGATTTCTCTTTGAAACCATTTTATGAACTCTAATTCTTTGGTGAACTGATCTTTTATGTTTTGTATTGTTTTGTTTAGTTCATCTAACTTTTTATCACTGTTTTCTGAAAGCTCCTGCATCTTTTTGGTTATTAACTTCTTTATCTGTTTAGTTATATCTTTTCTAATCCTGCTGAGTTCATCTGTGAGCTGCTTTCTATCCTCCTTTCCTATACTTTCAGTTAATTCAGCTGTGTATCTCATGGTATTCTGTCTTTCAGTATCACTTGGATTGCCTTTGGGTGAGCTGGGAGTTTTGGGAGGGATTTTTGTTGCTTTTTCTTCTCATGTGTCTACTGCTTTTGTTTGAACTTGATTTGTTTTGCACTGAGATTTGCAGATGCTTATAATTTAAGGACTTTGTTACCAGTACAGAGATCTCTTTAGTTGCTTTTCAGTGATGTACTTTGGGCATGGTTAACTATAATCCTTCCCAAAGCCCCAAGATCTGGCCACCTTGGTTAACTGGAGGGGTGACAGTACAGTGTATTTAGACCAGCTCAGTTTAGGTTAGATAGAGTCTATTCTGTAGGGCTCCTTGTATCCCTTAAAAATCAACTCTGCATGGGCACTCCCATGACAACAGCATTGGTGTAGAAAGGCACTTGTTGCCTCATCTGTGGCGGATGACTATTAGGCCCAACATAAAACATGTGAAAACACATCTTGACTGAATTCATGAATCCTTACTAGTTTTTCTGGTTGACCACAGTTGAAGTTTATGATTCATTCAGGTTTTCTATTGATGTAATGAACTCATCTTTCCCTGTGGCATTTTCCTTTTATATCCCCTTCGGTAAAGAAAAATTGGAAAGTCCAAATTTGTTATTGCTAAAACCTGAGTCATGATGACAGTGGCTCAGAGTAACTAGAAAAGGAATGCAGTCAATGAAGATTATTATACAAACAGGTAAAAATTAAACAGAAATTCTAGGTAAGATAAGGTGATCTTTGGAACAAATGGGTATGTCATAATGAGTACATGTAAATCTCAAGAGTTCGAACAAATTGAAATGAACACTGAGGCAAACACAACAAATTGGTTAACAAATACTTCAATAAAACATAATATCTGTGTTTATGGCCAAAAAATAATTAGAAACAAGAGAGCAGTAGATGTAAATCAGGGAATGAGGAGAGGCCTAGTATGGGGTGTTAACAAATAATGCTTTCTTCCACTTTAGTAACCATTTCGACAGCATTTAGGTGTTTCTGACCCTATCACTCAGGAAAGCAGAAAATTCACTAATTCTTAAGCTAATTTCATTTATTCTTTACTTCATCTATCCTATTCCATTTTGTTTCATGTAGTCAACTATGTTTCATATAATCAGTGAATTAGTTTCTGATTCCAAGACTTTCCTAATAGTTTTCTTTGTATTCACCCTTCTCAACCCACCCTATGTTTGTCTTACATTAACAACTATTTCATCTTCAAATATTTAAGTAATGCTCATTTCAATATGACATTTAGTGTTTTATCTCTATCTACAATGCTTGAGTACAAATATTTCTATTCCATATGTTTGGATTTTTCCCATATGCATTTATCAGTTAACCTTTACCAGGTGTTAATTTTAGCTAATGTACTAAATTATGAGACCACACTTTGAAAATATTAGTTTTGGATCCACTATAATATACAGCGATCTCCACTTGTATTACAATTTGTTCTAATTATTTAAGCTGGAAACACTTCACTCTATAGATATAGTTAATTTCAGTCTTGAATGTTAAAGCTTATGTCACATTTGAATTCCAAACAAAGTCTCTCTGCTATAGTTCTTATAAGAATCTGCCCTCAGACTCCCCTCCTACACTAGTAATATGCTGACAATCTTTCTTGCTTGCGTATCTAGCCAGCTATGTTTTTTGATTTTGCTTCTTTTTCAGAACTTTGTGAGTGTGTGTGTGTGTGTGTGTGTGTGTGTTTAAAGAAGAGGCATTTAAAAATGGTTGAATCATTTGTGATTCCTTCAGTGCACTGTAGTGAACTGACCTTCAAAATATATATATTTGGAAATGTGTATTATATTCCCTTTTTTTAAATGATCTTTTCAACGTATTTTTATCATAGTCATATTTATCTCACATAAATATTTTCAAATATTAGCTTATATCTGCAAATTTACCTCAACTTACCTTTGTCAGTTTTATAAGATAGTCCATTCATACAAACACACACACGCACACACACACACACGTGTGTGTGTGTGCGTGTGTGTGTATTCAACAGCAACTTTGGAAAGTGAATTATGTTCCTTTATATTAATATGCATCTACCCTCAAAACCATGCATTTTTTCCTCTCTCCCCTTAACTCATTTCACAATAATATATATGGAATTAGAATTATAGGCCCTCTAATCTGCTTCCTATAACACTAAGCTATTTGGAAACTCAGCACGGATTTTTACTCACGATCCTTTAAAAGAGGCACTTACTTCTTTAACTCTTATCTAAACCACTGATATTACATATAAAATCTGAATAGAACTTGTGGTCACATAGGACCTCCCATCTAACAGAACACAGCAAATGTCATTCTCCCCCAGTGGCATATAACTATTAATGTCCATTTCTTTCAAAATAAGACACAACACTCAGCCACCTTACAAAGTTGTGCTATTCAATCTGTTTGGAGAGAATGGTTTAAAATGATTATGATTATATCCAGTCAAAAGTTAGATGAGCATGTCTCCTCTTTTCCATCATTATCATTTTCCTCAGAAGATGATTGCTACATCTTTCCCACAATCCTCATGTGGAAACATTAAATGTTTTGTTATGACTAAAAATAAGACTATGGCCATTTTATTTTAAACCCACACTCACTGTAGTTGAACATAATCAGTAACAATGCACAGAATACAAAAAATAATAAAAATTCGATGAAAAATGAGTAAATCAAATCACAGAGATACATGATGGAAGCACTTTATCATCAAAGAGGTCCAGGTGGAAGAAAGCCTAGTACCTTTATAGGTAAAAACAATTACTCTAAGACAAAAAATACTCAGTCTAAAACATGTATTTTAAATATAAATTAAGCATTTGATGTTAGACTCAAAACACTGTTTTATAACAGAATTTCCAAACAACTATTAGATAATTTTCAAATTTTAAAATAAAATTAGCACAATGGAAAATGGGGGCTGGGGATTTAGCTCAGTGGTTAGAGTGCTTGCCTTGCAAGCCCAAGGCTGTGAGTTCGATCCCCAGCACCAAAAAAAAAAAAAAAAAAAAAAAAAAAAAAAAAAAAAAAAAAAAAAAAAGGAAAATGTTATGACATCATGAGCGGAATTTTCATCAAACATATTCTGCATGACTGGTGATGCCCACTGTACAGGGAACATTTGTGTAAATCACCAGCCCAGAGGCCAAGCAGGCAACAATGAAGGTACGTATAGACTTGTAAAGATAGCTAGCAAATACGCAAAAATAACAGGAACATAATACAGCCATACTTTGGTTCATAAACTCTGTTTGCAGACAATTCAGTTTGCAAGGAGAAGCATATTTCAAAATTTTGCTTCCATTCCTCAACTCCACAGCAAATGACGAACATGAATGTGGCCATCTTTACCACATTCATGCAATGAATTTCTTGTGAACTGAGGCGACACTGTAGAATTGTATGAGCCATTACATGGCGACACTTTTCTTAATCTGGATGAAATGCACATTTTAAGAAATACACAACTTATGAAACAAAAAGTTTAAATAAATCCATTTAGAAGTACCATAGAATTGGTAATCCAAAAAAGAAAAATTCCAATCTAGGAAAATCCACATTCTTGCTTGGACTTTGTTTGATTGATGAAATATAGAAAAGTAGGTTAAAATAGCAATTCCTCAAAAAAATTCATATAATAGAACTGGATGAAATATTTACCAAAATATTCAAAAAGGCCTCAGTATTAAAACCAACCAGAGACATCATAAGATAAAAACAACAAATGTATAAGTCCTAAGAACATAGATACAAACTTCTGAAAGCACACTAGCAAAAAACCCACGTGTACGCAAAAATCACTGTACATGACCATGTAGACTCGTCCTCTAAATGCAAAGTAGCTTTGAAATCTTAACAGTTAATTGATAACTACATCACATCAAGGCAGTAAAAAAAAATAAATGAATAAACACCTGAATAAATTCTTTAAAAATCACTTGAGAAAGTTCAACAGAGTTCCTTATAAAAATATTGAAGAAGTTAAAGCTGATTAGGAAAATTAGGTATGTCCAGTGAACATCTCAATTTATTGAAAGAGTGCTTTCTTTCCATGGTGAAACAGAAGACAAATAAGTATATTATCATTACTTTTATTTAAAATTGCATAAGAGATTCTACTTAAGGAAATCAGGTAAAAGCATGAAATATAGGAAATACAGCACTGGAAGTAAAGTCTATCGACAGATGAGATGATTTCCAAAAACAAGTTCGTGGCTGTAGGATTTACACTTTGTGGTTTAAAACATAACAAAAAAAAAAATTGTGTCCACCAAGAGACCTGAAAAGGGCATACAGATGTATGGAAAGATATTAGACTCTGAGAATGCATATGCATATAGAGTATAAATCTGGCTTGCATGTAATTTGTTTTGTGAATGTTCTGCAAGATAAGTATTTTGAAGCAATTTTAACTTTATACACGAGTGATGTTTTACAATATGACCAGTATAGGATGGTGAATGTTATATCTGAGCTGATGATTCTCTCTCTCCCAGTGAGATTGTGGGTGACAATGTCCCAACAGCAAGAGGTTATGGAGGAGATCTTATCTGCTGAGGAGGAGGAGAAAGGGGAAGAGAAATCCCTCACTTCAAATGACATTAAGGAGATGCATAAAATGTGGGAAACTGCAAAATTTTGTGGAAAACCACCAACAAAATAAGGCTGTAGCACTCACTACAAGAAATGAATCTGTTTAACGACAATACAATGTCTTATTTCTGAGAAATCCTCAAAAGGAGACAAAAGCAAGAGTCTTTGGAGAGGTCCTTGTTAAAGTTAAACAGAAAGAAAAAGACTCCATTGAGCCAATAAATAACAGTGATTCTGCTAGTGACAGTGAAATCTGTCCTATCAAGTAACCCTCCTCTGTTTTGTCTCCCTCACACTAACCATGAAAGTCTTCAAAGGTAAGTGCAGGTTAATTTGTTTTCTTTTACATTTTGTAGTTCTTTAACATTTTGTATTATATTACAGTATCGTAATCATTTTTGTGTAAATATTTTTGGGTGCAGAACGAATCACCTGAGTTGTCATTATTTCTTATCGGGAAATTCACTTTGATATATAACTGTTTTGGATTACAAGCATGTTTACAGATGAATTATGTTCACAAACCAAGGCTTAATGTATGTACAACTGATTTTTAAAGAATGCCAAACTATTCAATGGGGAAAACACAGTCATATACAGATAATACAGATAAAACTGATTTTTAACATTCAGAGGAATGAAATTGGATGTCTTATGTCAAACTATATAAATTATTTAAATAAATAAAATTCTAATTGTTACAGAAGTAAATATAAATCTCTTAAAATATGGTTAATCATCACTGATCTTGAATTTGGCAATGGATATTGCACTAAAAGCAAATGGGTATGACAGTAAATGAAAGCACCCAAATAAAACTGATAAAGTGGATTTTAATAAAATTTAAATTTATATTCACCAAAATATATCAGGAAGTACATTTTAAAAAGTGAAAACAAGAAAAAAGAAAGAAAAAAATATTTGTGAATAATATCTGTGTGCAAATATACATTTTATATTTTGCTTTATATAGCATATTTTTGGAGGATGTCATGTTCAAGGAACTATATGGGAAGCAGAGACCAGACATTCAGTGGTCAGTGAGCCTGCTTCTGCCTCGCTCTTGGACTTTGCAGACTCTAGAAATCTGAGAAATAAATTCTGTGCTTTAGAAATTTTGAAAGTGTTTTGTTATAGTGGCACAAATGGATTAAGACAGTGTCCCTCTTGCAGATATCATAGCTTTAAGTGGTGAAATGGTGACTAAAATACTGGAACCCACAGTGGGCAGTGTCTGCCTCTCTCCTGCTTATAGTAGCACTGTGGGGCACTTCTATTCCCTTCTTCCTATATCTCCACAGTTATGTCAGAATTAAGTGCTCAAAAATATTCAGGGAGATGGAAAAATATGAGGGCAATAATTTGAATATTGGCTTTACACATTTAAGCAGAAAAAAAATTGAGTCAGGTTGACATGAAGTTGTAGGCAAATTGTTCTTTCAGGTGGTAGGATGACGTGACAATTTTTACCTGTGAAGGTGAACTTCCATGAATATACAGGCAGAGGAATTTGTGCACTAGTGGTGAAATGATAAAAGGAAAATAGAAAATGATAGAGGGGGGTTGGAGATTTAGCTCAGTGGTACAGCACTTGCCTAGCAAGCATAAGGCCCTGAGTTCAATCTCCAGCACCTCCCAAAATGATAGAGGAAACTCATAAATAGTTGGGAAAACATATATTACAGTGTTAGTCAGAGTCCGGTGACTGTCACTCTTACAGAGATATGTAGGAAATCCTAACTCTGCAAAATCAAAGAGCCTAGAAATTCTAAAGAAAATTACACATCCATTTACTTCTTCATTTATATTAAGAAAAGTGTTTCTAAAGCTTGCTAAACATCTTGAACATACATACAGCACCGAGCAATTGCATACAAAGTAGTAGGGTAACTGTTTATACAATAATGAGAAATAATTTTCTTTCACGTGTCTTTTTCCTTACTTAGAAATTAAAATACTTAGCCTCGTAACTCAGAAAATTCCTTCATATGTTTCTCATAAACTTTTTCATGGGTACTCACTTGATAAATTAGAAAAACTATTCTGAGCAATTGTGGAAGGTCTTTCTGTGGATTTGACACGATCAGTTGATTTTGGAGTTCAAATGTTTACATTTGTATTTGTTACTTTGGCATCTTTATATGGCTTTTGGACACTTTCTACTTCTTTAGTCACATAATTGCAACTTCCTTACAAATTTATCTGTCATATTCATGTGAAATTCTTCTCATTTCCTGTATATTCTGATTCTTTTTTTTTTTCTTTAAGGGAAGACCCTATGCACTATCTTAGAAATGGAGAAAGCTGAAGTGTAGCTAATTCAGATATTTTGGGTTTTGTATTTCGATGACCCAAGCTTGGTCAACTTCTTATTTGTCTGAAGATGCCAGAGCAAATCTTCCAAATGCCTGCTTTTACATGTTTAGCATGAATGATTCTGCACAGTTCTTCAAAAGTGTTGGTTCACAGTGGGAGAGATATAGAACACAGGATAAAGAACCTGCCAATTAGGAAGTCAAGTCCCTGACTTGCATTATATTATAAAGCTACTGTGATAAAAACAGCATGGTATTGGCACGAAGACAGACCCGAGGACCAATGGAACAGGCTAGAAGATGCAAAAATAATTCCAAACACACTCAAATACTTCATCTTCGACAAAGGAGCCAAACACCCTCACTGGAAGAAAGATAGACTCTTTAATAAATGAGGATCATTTAAACTTTGGGTAACTAGTGTATACAGGATAGAAAGAGTGAAAGGTGAAAGTAAGGGAGCAGACAACAGAAAATCTAGGCAATATTCACTCACATGAAGAAAGAAAGAAAATGAATCAGAGTCAGTTGAGGAAAAAGAAAGAGAGAAGGAGAAATGAGAGGAAATATGAACAAGATAGAAGACAATAAAAGCCAAAAATCTAAACAACAACAACAACAAAAAAAGGTAGAAAAAAGAAAATGAAATAGATAACCACCAAATGAAGAAAAAAATCAAAAAAGAATACATATGTGTGAGTGTGTGTGTGTATATATATATATATATATATATATATATATATATATATATATATATAGTGAAATTCCTCTGATGTCCACAGTTCTGCGGTAGTGTCCAAGCAAGTGCCCAACTCTGTGCTGGATAGTCCCACCTAGATTGCAAAAGTTAGAGCTGGGTATTATGCTAATTTTGGACGCCAGGTGTCGAGTCTGGAACATAGTTTTCAGCCAACAGCTCTCTGGAAGTCCCTTGGCAACCCGTCCACATCTCCTTACCCTTTATGTCTCTGCATCTTTTCCTCAGTTGCACAGGTACAGATGACACTTTCAGGTCTTCGCACAGCCTCCTCTGTTCCACAGCACTGGCGCTCCTTTCTTCTCTCTCTCCTGGCTGCTAGAAGCAGAGCAATGTGGTGCAGATGCCGCTATCAGGCAGAGGTGCTGCAGTTTGTGATGGCCGATATAGGGCAGGATTTTCGCAAGTTGGGGTGCAGTCCAGGAAAGTTTGCCTCTGATGAATGGCAGATTAGTGCCCTTCTCCTTTTTCCCACCCAGCTGTTGAGAGCAGGGCAGGGTG